>PVJC01006609.1:0-54306 GCA_004026665.1 Murina feae
ACCCCAGCCCTCCCTCCCCATCCCACCATCCCTCCCCCATCCCACCTTCCCTCCCCCACCCCAGCCCTCCCTCTCCCATCCCAGCTGTCTCCACTCCAGCCACCAGGAGTCGCACAGGTCAGGGCCACTCAGGCCTGCCTCCTCCTTACTCAGGGGTTGGCCCAGAGTGCCCTCCTCACTCCACCCCCTGCCCAGCTCACTGCCTGGGGCCAGTAGGAGTCTTACTCACTGGCTGTGGTCTTTTCCCCCTGGGAGGTGGCCCCACCTCCACCAGCCTCCATCAGGAGACCCACCCCCATCCCAGGTTGGAGGGCAGGTGTGAGTCACAGGTGACCCTCAAGGCTGGCTCAGCAGATGGCTGTGTGACCCCTGGGCGCCCATGTCTTCACCCAGGAGCCTGGGATTCTCAGTGTCCACAGGGAATACACGGGTTTAGTCCGGCAAGCAGGCGTCCAGCATGTGCTCAGACAGGGCCGGGGCACCCTCACACCCAGGCCCTGTGCAGTGGAGACACACCCAGGCCCTGTGCAGTGGGACACACCATCCCCTGTGCAGTGGGGACACACCATCCCCTGTGCAGTGGGACACACCAGGCCTCCAGGGGGTTGACCTGCATGGCACCTTCCCTCTGCCATGTCTCAGGACAGGGGGCAGGGGGGTGAGACACAGGGGGATGTGGTCAGCAGGAGCCACAGCTCCCACGCTGGCCTGGACGCATCCAGAAGGAGTGAGGGGTGACCTTGGAGCGGGTGGCAGTGTGGAGGTGGCCAGGCAGGCGTGTCCCTGGAGCTTGGCCTGGCCCAGGGGCCCTGGGAAAGCTGCTGCCCGGGCACATCCAGTTTGGTCCTGGCAGCCCCTCGGGCCCCTGAGCTGAGCCCTGGAGCTGGGGTGCAGGGGGGCCAGGCGAGGGAGCCAGACACGACCAGGACCAACACAGCGGGGCCAGGCCTGGGGCGCGGTGTGAGCATTCGGCCTCGGCGGAGACATGTGGGGGCTCTGAGATGAGTGTGCTCCAGAGTGAACCCCAACCCTGACTGCCTAGCCCTGTTCTCAGCTGGGGTGTCTGGAGAGCCCAGAGTGCATGGCCCGTGCTGCTGCCTCTTGGACAGACCAGAGCTCAGAACCCAACGCCCCTCTGCCCAGGCCTGGTGTCCCCCAGGCACCCGTCCTTCTGGGCCTGGGGTGTAGGAGGGGGTGGGCCCACTGTGGCTTGTGAGGCTGGGGGTGCTCTGGGGGAGGCAGAGGACTGTGACCAGGAGGGCGCCCACAAGAGCAGGCACATGGGGTCCAGGTTGTGGGCCCCAGGGGCCTCCTGGCCGGGGAGGAATGGAGATAAGCCCCTAGTTCTCACTTATTTTCACTTGATTTCCCTAAATATTCCCCCAGGACCCGGAGCTGGGGCAGCCAGGAGTGGGCAGGAGCCCGCCTGGCGCTGCCCAGAGGCCGGCCTGTGTGTGGCCCCACAGGCTGAGTGAGGCCCCTCTGCCCAGCGCCGGCCCTCCCTCCTTCCTTCCGACCCCAGGGCCGTCCAAGTCCAAGTCCAGCCGCTGAAGGGAAGACACAGCTCTTGGCGGCGGAGATGGCTCCCCCAGAGCCCCACAGCCCACTCTGTGCACAGGCCCAGCCAGGCCCAGCCAGGCCCAGCCAGGCCCAGCGGTGTCTTGGGATCTGGGGGGCGAGGGTGGGCTTGCCCTGCCAGGGACGGAGCGAGCCCAGCCCCCTGGTTGGAGCCGTCTCCCCTGAAGGGGCCGTTCTCCCGGGCGGCCAGAGGGGGGGAGCAGGGGAGGGGTGCGGGCGCGGGAACCCCTGCCTGCCGGTGCCCAGCCGCTGCTGGCGCCTCCGGCCCGGCCGCCACAACCCTGAAGTTGCTTTAATAAAACAAAGTTTTCCTTTCGTGCGCGGCCTCCAGTGGTGAAAGGGCCGATTTAGGACCCGAGCCCCTGGCCGCCCCGCCCACCCTGCGGTGGCGCTGGCCGCGGCCGGTAATTTATAGCTTCGGCTTCGCGCACTCGCGCGGGCCGCCCGCGGCATGACTGGGGCCCTTTATCCCGGCCCCCCGGCCGCAGAGCACCGCCCCCCCACCCCACCCCGGCGCTCACAGGCGCCATTCACGCCGGCCTCCAGCCCAGGCCGCGTTCCTTATTAAGACGTTGGAACCTGGGGGTGAAAACAAGCCGCCTGTTTGTGCCTTGGCAGCGCGCGCCACCCCTCGCCAGGCGCCCGCCCTCCCCCAGGGACAGCCAGGCCCCGCGCCCGCAGGGCCACAGGTGAGTGACCTGGCGGCCACTGCTGGGCAGTTCCATTTCTTTTTTTTTTTAATATATTTTTATTGATTTCATAGAGGAAGGGAGAGGGAGAGAGACACATCCACGACGAGAGAGAACCAGGGGTCGGCCGCCTCCTGCGCTCCCCACGTGGAGGATTGAGCCTGTAACCGGGCGTGTGGCCTCCATTCCACAGGTTGACGCCAACCACTGAGCATCCCGGCTGGGCTCCTCTCTCTCCTGTGCAGCCGGGCTCACTTGACCGGGAGACGGTACCTTCAGGAGTCCCGCTGGCCGCTGCCCGAGGCCAGGAGGCGCTCCATTCACAGGGCGCTCACTGCAGGGCCAGCGTGGGGGGCCCCACCCTGCAGCCCTCCCCGAGGAGGAAGGGTGGGGCGTCCCTGTGGGGTCCCCGAGGAGGACTGTTGGCCGTGACTCAGGCCTCACAATGGAGACCTCGATGTCAGCCCTGCCACGCACGCCCACCCTGACGGCAGCGCGGGCCCAGACCAGCTCCGAGTGGGCACACACAGAGGGACACACAGACACGTACGCGCAAACACATGCGTGGCTGCGGACCAGCGTGTCCCCTACTTGGTGTTGGCACTTGGACCGGTGAATGGGGCACCCGCTTGAGTCTCACCCCCCTCTAAACCCAGGGCACCCGCCAGACCTGGCCCCCTCTCCCAGCTGGCCCGGTCCACACTCTCCTGGGCTCGAGGTGATGGGAGTGGGCCACCCTGTCCTTGCAGACAGCTTGGTTCTGGGTTTCTGAGATTGAGGAACCCCCAACCTGAGCCCTGCATCCCCCCAGCCGGGGCAGGGGCCCAGCTCAGGTGAGCTCAGGCCTGGGAAGCAGTTCTGCATGGGGACCTGGCCTCTGGGAGGGATGTGGTCCACCTGGACCTTGGGCTCCTCCTCTGTGCCTAGCCCCAGGGAGCTGCTGGGAGCTGCTGGGCTCAGTGCTCCCGAGGGGCCTCCTCCCACCGCCGCCCCAGGGGCAGCCTGGGTGCACACCTGCAGTGGCTTGGGCGGGAAACTTCTGTTTGATGTGTCATCGCGGCCCTGGATCCCGGGACACCTACCTTCCCCTCCAGAAAAAATGGGGCTCAGGGCACCCAGGCGCTTGCCCAGGGCACGGGGCAAGTCCAGGGCCCGGCTGGAGGCAACCCAGGTCCATGGCTGCCCTCACTGCAGGGGTGGGAGGTGTGGGGGGAGCACACGATGGGGGCAGTACCTCTGAAAAGGACTGGCTGTGGGGGCTGTTGGATACCCCCCCCAGGTCTCTTTCCACCAGGATCCCCCCTGGACCTGGGGTGGACACCCCCATCACTGAGAGGCAGCTGCCACTCCTGGCCTCCTCACCACTGGCCCAGGTTAGAGGCAGGGAGAGCCCTGGACGGGGGGCCCCTGGACGGGCGCAGGCAGGGAGAGCCCTGGACGGGGGGCCCCTGGACGGGCGCAGGCAGGGAGCAGGGCATGGGCACGGCCCCTAGTGGGGCATCGAGGACTCTGTTTGGAGAGGAGGCTCTCACTTGGTTCCTGGTCCCCCGGGGTCAGGGGTGGGGGGCCGGTCCCAGTGCGAGGGCCCGACAGGGTTAACGAGCCTCCTGGCCGCCGCTTGGAGTTGGGTCATTAAAACCCCATCTCCCCCTGTGTCCCGGGCCTCCCGGGCCTCCCGCCTTTGTCTTGCTTTCTAAGGCTCCCACAGGACGGCCGGGTGGGGCCCAGGAAGAGAGAGGGCCCGGCACACAAACCCCCCGCCCGCCCCGCGCCTCCTCTGCCAGGCTGCCAGCCCGCGCCCCTCCCGGATGCCCTCCCAGGGGGCAGGCGTCCCCCGGGTCCAGGCGGGGCGGTGCACCGGCCGCGCCCCACGGCCACCCCTGCGCGGGTTCCCAGGCCCGGGGAGCCCGGCCTCCCCATTTGCCCACGCTTGGCTGCTGGTTGCTAGGAGCCGGTGGGGTGGGGGCGTGTGGCCGCGGCGGGGCTGGCAGCGGATCTGGCGGGCGGGCGCCGGGGACAAAGCCCGCCTGTGATTAAGTCATCTGCCCGCCGGCACCTCGAGAGCCCCCCAACCAGCCGCGGCCACTCGGGCCCACACCCTCAGCCCAGCACCCCGCTCTGGGCCGGCACGAGGCCCCACAAGTTCAGGGGTCTTCCTCCTCGGCCCCCACTCCACCCTGCGGCCTCCGCTGCTCAGGTGCCCAGCTCTGTCTGACCTGCAGGTGCCCCAGCCCGGCCCTTCCCTGGGGTCCCTCTGTCCCAGGGGCTGGAAGAGCATCTGAGGACCAGGGTCAGGGCCGTGCTGTCCCCACGCACCTGGGTCTGACCCTCTCCCAGCCCCCACCCTGACACCAGAGCTCCAGTCTGAGATGGGGTTGGAGTGCTGCTGCCTGGGGGGCCCCAGGAACCTGCCAGGTGGGTGTGGGGGTCACCCTACCCAATGGAAGGGGGCAGGGGACCCCTGTGCCCCCAGCGGCCTTTCCTGATGTTCCCAGTGCCCCCCTCCGCCCCCTCCCCTGGGGCCTCCGGGTGGCTGGTGCATCAGTCCAC
Organism: Murina feae; assembly: GCA_004026665.1. NCBI lineage: Eukaryota > Metazoa > Chordata > Mammalia > Chiroptera > Vespertilionidae > Murina > Murina feae. Next base: position 4,818 of record PVJC01006609.1, read on the forward strand.
CTCCCACAGCAGCAGGCCTAGGACAGGGCCAGCCCCGGTGCAGCCCCCCAACTTCAAAGAAGAGTCCACTGGGGGCCCCGGGAGGCGCATTTGAGCACAAGTAGCACCCCCACTGACCCCTCACAGGGGACCTGCTGGCTCCACGGGGCACGCAGGGGCCTGGAGAGGGGGTGTCCCTCCGGGCCTTTGGCTTGTCTCAGAGCAGATACCGAAGAGGGGGCCGTGGGGGCGAGCCAGCCTGGACCTCAGTCTTGCCATCCCTGAAGTGGACGCGGCCCTGCCAAGGCTGGGGCGGAGGGGGCTGGGGCTGGCCTGCGGGGCGGGCGGGCAGCGGATCACTGCCCCCTGAGCCCCGCTCGGGCCGGATGGGGTTTCGGATGGGGCGGGGACTTCCTGGGATTGCGGCAGGCAGCAGGGGCGGGCAGGAAGGAGTTTATCTCTGAGTCTCCCACTTATCTCTGCCTGGGGAAGGACAGGGGGCCTGGCTGGGGCTGGGGGAGGGGACCCAGGAGCCTCTCCCTTTCCAAGCCCCACCCAGGGGTGCAAAGGCTGGCAGGCTCAGAAGCCTCTGGGGGGACAGGTAGGCCAGGAACCCAGCGCCCCCTCCCGAGACTGCTCTGATGGCTGGGGGGCCAGCGGCAGGGACCAGCTGCCCTCGCACTGCAGGTGGGGAGGCTGTTCTTGGCCTCTGTGTGCTCAATCCCACTGAGGGGTGGGGGGTGAACTCGGAGCCCAGCATCTCGACAGGACCCCACGCGCCCTCCCCAGCTGGTCTCCGTGTAACTTTCTCCCGGCTCCTCTCAGCTGTGCCCTCGGGTTACGAGTTATGGCAGGAAGGCCCCTCCTCCTGAGCGCCCCAGCTGTCCACTCAGTAGGCAGTCGGCCAAGCGCGTCACGGAAGGACCTCCGCTGTCCACTGCCCACTATCAGGGTCCCAGCTCCCCCTGGCCCAGCCTCAGGCTGTACTCCCCGCTTATCCCGCCCCCCACGCCCTGCCGGCACCAGTCATTTCCCAGCCACCATGGGTGCATCTGGGCTCTACCCAGCCAACACCCAGTCACCGCTTAGCCCTGCTCAGGGTCCCTGGTTCTGGGGCCTCTCCTTCACCTGGGCTCCCCCCATACCGGGGCAGCTCTGAGGGTGGCTGTGGGCCAGGGCCACTGGCCCCAGGGCAGAGGGGGTGGAGGCTAGTCTTTGTGTTCTTACACCCCACCTACGTGGCCTGGCTAGGGCCACAGTGACCCCACCCCTGTCGGCGGAGAGGGGCTGTCCCTCCTCAGGCGTGGGGGCCACAGGCCACTGCCTGCAGCCCTGGTCCAGGAGGCCGGCCAGCGGTCGATGGGCCCAGTGGACACAGACTCTGTGGCCAGCTTGGCCTCTGCTGACCCTGCAGCCTCACTGAGCTGGTCCCACAGGCAGGCTGACGCTAAGGGGTGGGGCTTTCCTGAACCGTGTCTTGGAGGCCCGTGTCGGGGTCTCCCTCACCCAGCCTCTCCTTCGCCCCAGGAGCAAAAGGCAGCTCTGGGGTCCGTGTGGCTGGGGCGGGAGGGGACCCTCGGGCCATGCCCTGAGGCTGGATTCTGAGGGGCAGCGAGGCGGAGCGGGCAGAGGGCGGAGACACTCGGTCCCCAGTAGGGTCACGGGCAGGGGAGCAGCAAGGGGCCGATGCAGGTGTCAGCTCCAGCTCCAGCCCCTGTCCCCGGGGCCGAGCAGGGGGAGGGAGCGTCGCCTGTCCCGGGGCCATCGGCCTGCCTGCTTCCACCTGCCCAGGCCAGGCGCGGGCCATGTCGGGGAGGGGCTCACCTGGCCTCACACCCACTGGCGTTTGTCAGAGCTGTGGCCGTGCCCGCAGTCCCGCAGCCTGGCCCGGGCAGGAGCTGGGGAGAACGGCCTTGCCCAGCATCTCCGGGCCCCTGGCACCGGTCAGGCCATGCGGTGGGCTGAGGAACAGGGGCGTGGCCCAGGGCAGGGTTCGAGGATGCAGCGGCAGAGAGGTGGGCAGAGGAGTGGGCAGAGGTGCCTGGTGAGTCACTAGGTCTATCAATGGCCAAGAGGTGCAGACAGCTGAGTGACTGCAGCAGGGGGAGAGGTGGGGATGCCAACGGCACATGGGGCTCACACAGTGGGGAGTGACGGAGGGGTGAGTCCATGGAGGACTGAGGGGAGGGGAGGAGGGGGGAGTCCATGGAGGACTGAGGGGAGGGGAGGAGTGGGGAGTCCATGGAGGACTGAGGGGAGGGGAGGAGGGGGGAGTCCATGGAGGACTGAGGGGAGGGGAGGAGGGACAGCAGCTGGAAGTCGCATCCCCGCGCCTGAGAGAGGCACACAGTGGGAGAGGCGCACAGTGGGTGTGCTGTCAGATGCCAGGAAGGTCCCACAGGAAAGTGGGTGTGGCCTGTCCCCGCTCTGGTGTCAGAGGGTGGCCTCGGGCTGGGAGGCGCTGCTGGCTGAGTGGTATGGGCCCAGGGAGCACCCAGAGGCTGGCCCTGCCTCCCACCTGGAGCAGAGCTGGGGGCCCAGGTGGGTGGGGAGAGGGTGAGTCACCGACTGGGGTGCCCGTCGGGAACCAGCACCCACGCCTGCCTTGGTGGGCCCCGAGGATGACGTCACGTCTGCTGTGGGTGCCCTGGGGCCTTGGCGCAGAGCCCAGGGGATTCTTGGGGCCAGGTGCCCTGCCCAGGCTGGGCCAGGTCCCGCTTGACCCCACAGCCTCGGGTCACCCTGGGGCCACCAGGTGGGCGGGCCGCAAGGAGGAAGGAGCCTCCTGGGACTGCTGGCCTCTGCGCTGACCACCTGGCAGCCCCACAGGCCCCTGATTGGTGCTTTTGAGGCGTCGGGCCAGGCCAGGCGGGGGCGCTGCGGCAGAAGGCAGGGCAGAAGGCAGGGGCCAGGTGGAGCTGCCCCCAAGAGCAGGGCCAGGAGGGGCCGAGCACTTGCCCTGGGTGCCTGGGTCCCACAAAGCACAGCCGGTTTGTATTGATTCAGAGAGGAAGGGAGAGGGAGAGGGAGAGAAACATCCATGAGGAGAAGGAATCATGGATCAGCTGCCTCCTGCACGCCTCACGCTGAGGATCAAGCCTGCAACCCAGGCCTGTGCCCTGACTGGGAATCGAACCCTGACCCCCTGGTTCATAGGTCAACCTCAATCACTGAGCCAGCTGGGCCTCCTGTGCCATTTTATAGGTGGGACACTGAGGCCAAGTAGCGGGGAGGGGAGGCAGTCCACCATGGTCACCCTGGAGGGTGAGGGGTTCCTGTTGCGGATCTTCGCAGCTGTCCCCACACCCCCATCATGTCCACCCACCTCTTGGCCGTGGGGGGAGGGAGCCAGGCCAGTGCACCAGCAGAAACGGAGCTCAGCCCTCGAGGTCCCTGCCACCTCCCCCACCTCCGGGTCCCCGTGCGTGCGGGTGCCGGGGCCTGTCTGCCCCGCCCTGGCTGAGCTGGGGCGGGGGGCATGGTGGGCAGCGGAGAGGGCTGGGCCTGGCCGACGCCAGGGCCAGGGAAGCTGACAGGCAAATCTCATTAGCTGGCCGACTTCCGAAGCCCCGTCGTTGACCGCCCGGCGACCTTCTCTGCTGCCCGCCTGTGTGTGCGGCCCCTGGGCTGGGACTTCCCCGCAGGCACCTGGCCTCAGCTCCCGGCTTGGGGTGGCAGCCATCCTGGTCTTCAGGGGGTGCCCAGCTCTTCCTCGGAACCTGGGAGGCTGTGGTGCAAGGCTGTCCACTCCGGGTCCCCTGCAGCAGGCGGACGCCCCCGGACCAGCCCCTGACCCAGCCGGTGCTGCTCTTCCTGAAGCAGACACTCCCGTGCCGGGGTGTGGCCCTCTCCCAACCTGGGGCCCTGACACCCCGTCCCTGACACGCTGGGCTCCCGGCGTCTCCCCAGGTCGGGGCCCCATCCCCTGTGCTTCAGGCTACACATGCCAGCAGGACTGAACCTCAGTCTCCCGTCTGTGAAATGGGAACGATGGCCAATAGCAGCCACTCTGGTCCCGGCAGGAGCTGGGCACTGAGCTCTGGGCCCCAAGGTCCCGTCACCCTCCCGGGGGCCTGGCCCTGCCGCCTCCTCGGGCTCAGCACAGAGAGGCTGTCAACAGGGTCCCATCTGGAAACAATTGTGCTTGTGGCCCTCGAAGATATAATTAAAATATTGGGTTTTATGCTCCGTCCTCAGCGGGGCGGGACCCAGGCTGGTTATGAAACCGGATCGCGCTGACATGGGAGCATCCGACCCCCACCGCCTGCTTCCCCGGGGCAGCGGGGGGCCTTGGGGTCCGGTGGGGCTGCACGGCCTCCTGTGCCCGCTGCCTGTTCCCCGAGACTGCTCATGAGGGGGGCCTGCTCGGCCCCAGCTGCTCCCAGGCCTTGGGCACCATCTGTCCTCCTCCCTGTCGTCCCTGCCTGAGGGGTGGGCATGAGACATCCCGGCCCGCCTGCCCTCCTCCCCTGCCTGGGGGCACCCCTTCCTCTCCTGGCCTCCCCTCCCCCAGGAAACCTCCGTCACCAGCTGGGGTCTCCCTCCCCAAGGCCCCGATGGTGAGATCGGGGGTCTTCCTGGGCCCCTCAGCCCTGTGTGGGCCCAGGACAGACTTGGGGTGTGAGGGCCTCAGAGGGGTGCCTGCCTGGTAGGCCAGCCCCTCCCCCAGGCCTGGAGCCCGCGGTTTGGCGGAGGCACCTCTGAGAACTGCCGCCCTGGCCCGGCCCTACCCGAGCTGGAGGCCCAAGACGAGGACGCGGGGTGGGCTTTGGGTTGCTGCCTCCTACTCCAGGGAGCCCTCCTGCCCCTCGCTCAGCCTGCAGTGCCGGGCCCCTCATCCCACCTGAGTTCAAGGTCCCCTGAGGGGCCCCAGGGAGCCATAGGCCCTGCCCCCCCCTCCAGCCTCCGGCAGGGACCGCAGGCTCACCCTCGGGAAGAGGCCCTGGTGACTAGCACGTGCCCCTGTCGCCCAGGGAGAGCCGGCCGGACACGGGGTTCCTGGGGCAGCACACACCTCCTGCCCCCACTGAGCAGGTGGTGGCTCAGGGCCCTCAGTCGCTCTGACAACCACACCCAGCATCCTGGTCGCTGGGCTCTGGGGCTCCTACGACGGCCCTGGCCCGGCTCTGGTGCCCACACCCCAGCCCAGTGCCCAGCCCCCCAGCAGCTCCCTCAGGATCGGCCCTCCTCACCCCACTGTCCTCCCTGAGGCCTCCCGAGTCCCAGGCCTGGTGCCCCTCAGGATGCGCTGACGCCCCTCCCGCCTCCCCGGACTCCCAGCTGCAGGACCATGCCGAGCCTCGGGCCCTGGTCTGGATAGTGGGGTGGGCGGCCACGGAGGAGGGAATGGGGGCCCCATGGCCTGGCCCGCAGGTGGGCTGTCCATCACCTCTGTCCCATCAATCACCTCTGTCCCGTGGGGCTCTGGAGGAGCTGAAGGCCTTGTTTGAGGTCGGGGACGTCAGCGTGAAGACAGGCCTTGCCCTGGCTGGTGGCTCATTTGGTTGGAGCCTCATCCCTCCCATCAGAAAGGCTGTGAGTTCAATCCCTGGTCAGGGCTCCTGCAGGAAAGCAGCCAGTTTCTCCCTCACATTGATACCCCACCCTTCCTCTCTCTCTCACATTGATGTCTCTCTCTCCCCCCCCCCCCTTCCTCTCTCTAAAATCAGTAAACATGCCCTTGGGTGAGGATTTAAAAAAAAAGATGGGGTCCAGAGCCTGGCCATGAGGGGGAGCAGCTGGAGAGAGACCCCGGCTTGGGGTCCAGAGTCCTGGCGTCTGCTCCCTTCTCCCTGCACCCAGTCCTTCCTCAGGGTCCTGGCCCACCAGCCCCCCTCCCTGCTCTGGCCTCCTGGAGGTCCAGGCACCTCCTCCAGGAAGTCACCTGGCCTCGCCCGCTGGGGGAGAGGGGTGTGTCAGGCGAGGCTGGTGGGGCACCTAGGGCCAGGCAAGCCTGGGCTGGGGCACAGGCACATTCCTGCTCCCTTAGCGGGTGGGGAGGGGGTTCCCAGAAGCCGCGGAGCCTGGCCAGCTGCCCCCAGGGAGAGCCCCGCACTTCCTGCTCGGAGAGGAGGCTCTGGGTGCTGGGCACCATCCTCATCACAGGAGGCCCATGCCCCGCCCTGGCACAGCCGCACCACCACTGCCTCCGCCCTCAGGGCCCTTCCCTCCAGGCCTGCCACCCCGATGTCCCTGCTCCCAGCCACCCGGCTGCCACATCCAGGTGAGGACGGCAGGCTGGGACCCCCTGGCTGTTCCAGGAAGTGGAGGGAGGCGGGTGAGGAGGCTGAGGCCGGGTGGGAAGCCTCAGAGATGCTTTGGGACCTCGAGTCACATCGCCTGTGGGGTGGGGTGTCACCACCCGCCCTGCAGTGGGGGAGGGGGCATGAGATCACGTTGCTGGCAGGCGAGCTGGCACCTGGCGCGGGGAGCACCCCGAGGGGAGTGGCACGGGGCACGCCAGGGCGCGCGGATCTGGCCCACACTCGCCTGGCCCGCGGCCTCCGCAGGGAGAGCCTTCCCCGGGGCACGGCCAGCCCGGGGCGCTCCAGCACCCGTGGCACTTCAGCCCCCTGAGGGAGAGGCCCTGCCTGCGGTGCCCACCCCCTCAGAGCCCCGCACAGGAACCCTGCCCTGGGGAAGGCCCTCGGAGTGGGCGGGGTTGGCGGCAGGGTGCCTTCCACAGAGCGCAGGGGGTCCCGGCAGCCGCGTGGGGCCACCAGGTCTGGCACTGGGTGTTCTCAGAGGGAACGGAAGCCGGGACGGGGCGCCTCCCGCCTGGCGTGCAGCCACGCTGGTGACTGAGTCCAGGAGAGGCCGGGCTCCCAGCGGCTGCGGGGCTGCGTGTCTTTGATTCATTCCCTGGACGCTGGATGCCAGGTCCCCCCGATGCCAGATCCCCCCGATGCCAGGTCCCCCGGATGCCAGGTCCCGGGGCAGGAGGGGCACCCCTGGGAGCAGCCCTGGCCGGCCCTGAGGCCACACTCACCTGGCAAGAAGCAGACAGGCCCACAGGGCAGGAGGGGCTGCGGCCAGAGGGCGGATCCTGGGACGGGGTGGGGGGCAGGAAGACCCCGTGGACCCTGCACTGGGCCCGCCCCTGTTCTGCTCTGGGGGAGCTGCCTGAGGGGGCTGGACACGGGGACATGGGGACATGGGGACATGGGGACGCGGGTGGCCTGCCATGTGTTTCTGATTCCTCGAGGCCTCCAGGCGGCACTTGTGCAAGAGGCCCTGCCTGAGCCCTGGCCCCTGCTGTCCACGGGTGTGTATGTGCATGTGTGCACACATGTGTGTGTGTGCGTGTGCACGCTGGACTCTGATGGGAGGCCACCTTCTAGGCCCAGAGGCGCCTGAGGTCGGCAGCCCCCAACCTCTGTGCCGCACAGACAGAATGAGGCCGCCTGGGACCCGGCGCTGGGCAGAGCCGGCCAGCTGGGCAGGGGCTGCCTGCACCCCATGTGCTGTGCCAGGGACGGGGTGTTGCCTCTCCATGAGTGGGGGTGAGACCACCCTCGGCCAAATCCTGTGCTCCCTGCCACTCTAGCCCTGGGCACTTGAGGCTCCCAGAGCCTCGCCTGGCTGGCATGGGGGGGTGACCCTCCCTCTGTGGTGGGGGGGCTGGGCAGGGGATGCTGGAGGTGCCTGGAGCCTCCCCAAAATGCACCTATATCAACTTCCTCCCCACTTCCTGTCCCCCAAAGGCCGCCTCCCCATGTGCTCTGTCCGCTCCCCAGCAGGGGCGGGTCTGGCTGTGCGCGGCTAGGACAGTGCGGCTCCCACAGGCACAGGACCAATCGAGAGAAGCAGTCTCAGTCTCAGGTCCCCCCGCTGCCTGATGGGCTGGAGGCGGCCAGGGGGGTCTGCCCAGAGCCAAAGCCCCTCCCAGCCACCCCTGCACCCCCACCGCCTTCTGGAGCTGGCCCCGCCGATGAGACACCCGGGGGCAAGCCCACCCGGGAGGCTCCCCTCGGCCTTTTTGCAGGCCCAGGGGAGACCCCCTGCTTGTGGGGTGCTCCTGGACTGGCGTGCACCATCCTTGGCTGGCTCCACGCACTGCCCTGGAGCCCCCTGCCCGCTGGGCACACGGGGAACCAGTGCCCCCTGGTGGCCCTCGGCTGGCTGTGACCTCCACCCCCCACTGCACAGGACCCACGTCCATCCCACAGAGCGCCCTGGGTTCAGGCTACATGCCAGCTCCTGCCAGGACAGCCCCCAGGCAGGCCTGCCTGGCCCCAGAGGGACACCCCGTCTGTGCCTTTGGAGACCTGGCAGGCAGGCCCAGGCGGGGTCACCCCCCACCCCCACCCGCCATCAGTACCGGGCAGCGCTCAGCCCACACAGGAGGCTTCGCACGCTCTCCTATCAGAAACACACAGGAGCCTCTCCAGGCCCCCTTGCCCTCCTGCCCCCCGAGTGGGTTTGGCCCTGGCGATCCCAGCCCAGGGCCGGCCCGGCCAGTGCTTGGGGGCTAAGGAGGGCGAGGGGGGACAAGGAAGGGGACACGGGAGAAGGACATGGCCACCCCTGGCACAGTCTCGCTTGCTCGCTTGTGCAAATATCCCATCATGCACCCAGAGCTGCGCCTCTGTCCCCTCGTCGAGCCACTCGGCAGACACCTGTGACCCGCCCAGCTCTGCGCCCAGGGCCAGGCTGTTCTCTGGGGCCTCCCACTCCCGAGGAATTAGGAGAGGCCCCAAGGATGTGGTGTCCACTTATGGGGGGCCCAGGACATTGCTGGACAGGAGTGGGCCTGGGCAGCAGGGCTGGGAACTGGTCATAGGCCTTCCGTGGGAACCCCAGCCAGCACCCCCCCACACACACCCCCTGGAGCCTGGCTGACCTCTGGCTGGCTTATTGGCGCCCCCTGCAGGCCTCCCAGCTCAAGGAAGTTGGCTGGGCCCCAGCTGCCGGGGCTCAGAATTTGGGGGTGGACACGTGGGTGGGTAGAGCTGGGGCGAGGGCAGCACAGAATTCCTGGGGTCTGAGGACTAGAGGCGACGAGGAGCCAGGGCCGATGTGCACACCTGTCCCCCAGAGACTCAGCCACGTGGCCGGCAGCCTCTGGCCACGGAGGGCCTGGCTGAGGGCAGAGGGAGGTGCCCGCGGGCACTCAGCCCCGGACGGACCCACTCAGAGGGATGGTGATGGCAGTGATGCCCACACCTGGGCGTCTCCACGGGGCTGGAGGCCTCCTGGGCCACCGCTTAGGGAGCACAGACAGGCAATGGGTGGCCCCGGGCGTGGCGGCCACCGTCATTATGGCAAACACGACAGTAGGCGCCTAGTCCTCCGTCCTGGAGGCTGGGCGTCTGCGACCAGGTGGTGGGCCGCTCACTGGCCCGCAGCCTGTCACCCTCCTCACAGCGGAGAGCGGGCCCATCACCGGCCCCACCTCGCGGCCTCATCTAACCCCACTCCCTCCACCGCCAGGGCTTCCTTCCACACACGAATTAGGGGACACACATTCAATCAAGGCTGACGGAGTCTTGGCCCAGGTCCCTGAGTTCTTGCCCCCGGACCCCCACACCAGGGGCAGGGGCAGCCACCCTCTCCTCCCGTGCCCGGGGAAGGGGGCAGCCCCGAGCCTGGGGTCTCGCTGCCCAGTGCTGGGGACCCGGAAGGGCCTCCTGGGACAGGTCAGCTTCCCCGCTCTGGTCTCCCACGTCCCCATCCTGGCAGGAGGCCCTCGATGCCAGGGTGTCGCGGTGCAGGAAACGCCGGGGGCGGAGGCCAGGCCCCGCTGATTGCCCGGCTCCGGTCCTGTTTACCTGCGGAGGCTGCGCCAGCCCCACCCACCTCGCGCCTGAGCTAACACGGCTCCAGGATAAACACCCATTCAGCGCACAAGGCCCCTTTGTCCTGGGGCGGCTCCCAGCCCAGGATGCTGCCCCCCGGCCTACGACCATAGCAGGCCAGCCACCCCGTGTGGCCTTCTCCAGGCCGAGGCCTGGTCTGGTTCAGAGGCCCCGGGACAGGGCACCAGGCAGTTCTGAGTGGCCGGAGGGGCCCTCCGCAGCAGCCATGGCTCTGCAGCAGGAGGGTCAGCCGGAGTCCACATGGCCACCTGCCCCTCAGCCAGGAGCTGGGGCAGCTGCACACCCCCAGCCCCTCACCTACCCACCCCAGCCCCAGGCACCCCCCCCACAGTCCCTGACCCTGTGCACTCGGCCCCTTGTTGGTGAGGGGGCCTCACGAGCTCTGAAGGCTCAACTTCTCAGCTCCATCCCTGTCTAGGGGTAGGTGAGACCTGGGGTTCCTGTGCAGAGGAGAGGGTAGGTTGGGAGGTACTTGTCCAGGGGCCTCTGGCAGGGGTGCCAGGGGTGTGGTGGGGCTGGGAACGGGTTACCACTTTGTGGTGGGTGGGGGCTGCATGTGGAGGGCAGGATCCTGGGTCATTCCAGGGAAGGGCCCAGCATGATGAAGAGGCCCGGAGCCCTGCCTTGAGTAGGACTTTTGGGGGGTCCTGGCCTGACTTGGAGGGCCCCACGCCCACCACCCACACCCCTGCAGCCCTCTCCCTGGGGTTTGGTTAGGTTGAAGACACACAAACCCTGACATCACATGTGCTCGTAGGGGTGCCTTCCGGGGTCGAGTCCCCCTGTAGACCAGCTCCGCACAGAAGGGGAGGTCAGAGCCCTGAGCAGGGCCCGGAGGGGGCACTCTGTATGGCAGGGACGTGTGCTTGGGCCCCAGCTGGTGTGGTTGGGGGTCAGGGAAGCCTGCTGAGGTGGCTGCTAAGCACAGAGGTGACAGCCTTGGGACGCCAGGCACGCACACCTGTGCTGGAGGCACTGCAGGCTGGGCCTCGGCCTCGGGAGGGGCGTGTATGACTGTTTATGAAAGGACCTCTGGCCCCGGCTGGTGTTGCCCAGTGGGTAGAGCATCAGCCTGAGGACTGAAGGGTCCCGGGTTCAGTCCTGGTCGGGGCACGTGCCTGGGTTGCGGCCTCGATCCCCAGTAGGAGGCAGCCGATCAATGGTCTCTCATCATTGAAGTGTCTATCTCTCCCTCTCCCTTCCTCTCTGAAATCAATAAAAAATAAAAACCCAAAACGCGCCTCCTGAGCCGGCAGTGGAGCAGGAGGGCCCCGGACAGGGCTGTGCACGGGGCTATGGGGAGCGGGGAGCAGAGTGGCCTCGGTCCCTGCCCCGGCCTGGCCTTTGTCCCTGTACCACCCTCTCCCCCAAGCCCTCCTCCTGTGGGGTCCTGACCCCCCCCCCCCCACGAGCCAGAGCCCCAACGGCAGGTCCCTAGGTCACCTCCAGGTCCTGTCCCTGAACCTTGGCCCACGGCCGGCAGCACCCCCTGGTGGCAACCAGACATCACTGCTGCCACCCTTGGACCCATCACAGCCAGGTGCTGTGGCCCTCCTGGGAGGTCTGACTGGGCGCTTCTTGGTGTGTCTGCAGGGACCCCCACCACAATGACGAGGGAGGAAAACACCCCTTTGTTGGTTTCCCCCAGGACTGAGCATGGGCACTGCCACAGCTGGGCCAGGTGGCGGCCACTCCCCTGCACTGGGCCTGTTCCTGGAACCCAGAGGGCTCTAGGCCCAGCAGCGCCCGCTCACCTGGGAGTGGTCACACACAGACCTGGGCCTGCCGTGCCCACTGGTCAGCACTCAGGAGCCATGCCTCCAGCTGGCTCTGGGGGCCAGGCGTGAGGACACGTCTCAGGCCTGGGCCGTGGCGCCCTGCAGGCCGAGCCTCTGGCTGCTTCCCTTCTGCCGGCACCTCTCCAGGGCCCCACCTGCCTGCAGTGCACCCTCCGGGGCCCATCCCCTCCACGGCCAGGCAGGAAGGGACCCAGGGCCCAGGGTCAGCGAGCTGAGGGCAGACTCCATGGCACCAGGTGTCCACACACTGAGCCACGGCCAGGAGCTAGAGGTCTGCTCTGGCTGGGGTGCCCCCAGACCTCACCTCAGCTGCTGGAAGGAACCCCCGAGCCCCAGCTGGCAGGCCTGGCTCAGCAAGTCAGGGCTCAGCTGAGAGCCTGAGGCCTGGGGCAGACGACCTGCTTCCCCCAGGCATTTCCCTTGTCGGTCCACGGGGCTGGGCGAGGCCACCAAGCAGCCAGGACACTGTGGTGCACGTGTGAATCAGCCACAGGCGCCGATCCCTCAGCCCCACCTCAGCGAGGGCTCCTTCGCAGGCCCACCATCCCTTGCCGGTTTGTTTTTACATTAAAACTGCAGTGGCCCCAGCGGTTTGGGTCAGTGGATAGAGCGTCGGCCTGCAGACTGAAGGGCCCCGGGTTTGCTTCTGGTCAGGGCACATGCCTGGGTTGCACGCTCCATCCCCAGTAGGGGGCGTGCAAGAGGTAGCCGATCAATGGTTCTCTCATCATTGATGCTTCTCTCTCCCTTCCTCTCTGAAATCAATAAAAATATCTTAAAAATAAATAAAATAAACTTTGGTCCATTGGACTCTGATCCGTGGTTGGAGGCTGCGAGCCTGCCTGGCAGCCCGAGGGGCAGCCAGAGGGGCCAGAGGCACAGGGGGCCGTGGAGAGTGCACAAAGCTGGAAGCCTTGCTCTAATCAGGAGAGAGCGACTTCTGCTAAACTCATGCTTTATTTAGTTTTGTCCCTAAAAAAGTCATAGCTTAAACATGAGGAGAAAGAACATGAAAACTGACAGACAGACAGGAGGGCGAGTGTGTGCAGGGCGGGGCCCAGGTCAGATCTTCTCCATCTTGGAGATGAGGTCGTCGCAGATCCTGGTCAGCTCATCATTCTCTTTAGTCTGAAAGAGCAACGCCAACGCTCCATCTCCCAGCGCGCAGACGTGGCGGCGGGGCCCGGGGGAGAGGAGTTTGGGAAGGGGGTAGTGGCCCAGCCTGGGAGCCAGCAGGCCACGGGCCGCGATAGGGCAGGTCCCAAACCACGTCCTCCCGCTCCCGGGCCCCGGCCTGCGCCCACCTTCTGCTCCACGGCCTTCTCCAGCGACTGGACTCGCATCTGCTCCTTTCTCAGGCTCGCCTGGAAGGCCAGTGCCTCTGCCTGGGCCTTGCTCCGGACCTGGGCGATCTCCTCGTTGGCCCTGCACGTGGGGAGAGCGGCTCAGCCTCCCCTTGCCTCCCCCAGCGCCCCCACTGCCCAAGGCGTCCGTCTCACAGCCGCAGCTTCTCCTCCGCGTGGGCCTTCAGCGCCTGGTACCGCTGGCCTTCCTTCTGGACCCTGGCGACGTAGTCCTCCACGCACTTCTTCAGCGACTCTTCGTTCTGTAAGGGGAGGGGCGTCACGGCTGCTGCTCTGGGGTCAGGTGTGTGAGGCCCCGGCCAGGCCCTGGGACGCCCACCCAGCGGCATCTTGGATGAGGAAGGGCGTGGAGCAGCACTTGCCGCTTTTCTTTTGGAAAAGGACCCTCCGTACCCAGCCAGGCCTCCCCTTCCCTCGACCCCTGTGGCCACCGTTGCCTCCTGGCCCCCAGCCTGCCCGGCACCAGAGCGTCCCTCATCTGCAGCCCCATGTGCCCCCGACACCTGCGCGTGCCCAGCGGGGCCGAGGTGGACTGTCCTGGCCTCCTCTGGAAGGCGGTGCTGGCTCCTCGGTGCCCACAACACCAGGGCATCTGCTGGGCCCGCACGGTCCTGCCCAGGCTGTGCCTCCAGCTCCTCTGCTCACATGCCCAGCCCCCCAGGCCGACAGCACCCTCACCCTAGCCCAGGCCCACTGGTGAGACTGGCCACACAGCCCAGCGCACGGCAAGGCTGACCCAGGTGCCGAGATTAAGGGACCAGGACTCGGTGGGGTCCAAGCATGACAAGGTGGGTCACAGGCAGAGCCCACCTACCGTCCGGTAGCCCTCGATCACCTCCTTCTGCTTCTCAAACCGCTTGAAGAGGTCAGAGAAGGACTTCTCCATGGAGCTCAGATCTGTGCTCAGCTGGTCTTTTTCTCTCAGAACCTTTTGGATCTCGGCTTTGTCAAGTTCCTGCTGTTTTTGAGCCTCCTCTTGGAAAGGGAAAAGCACACGGCATTGGGGGACAGTCTCCACATGGGCGACTGAGGGCAGGGACAGTGGGACGGAGGTGAGGGGGCAGTGTCAGCCGCAGCACACGGAGGTCCTGCCAGAGGAAGGGGACCGGCCCCCACCCTCCCCAAGTGCCCTGAGCACAGCACTTCCTCAATACCAGGCCTGGAAACCAAGGGGCGGACGGGAACCCAGGGCCCGACAGCAGAGTTGCGGTGACACCTGTCCCCCAGTTGGGGCCGCTGGAACCCGAGTCCCTGTCCTGGGGAGAGGCAGGGTGCCCCCCCCCAGCCCAGCCTGGACACGCCCAGAGGGTGAAGCTGGACACGCGTGGGAGGGCCCTGCCCGCTCCCTGTGGTCCCACAGCTGTCAGCTCGGTTCTGGGAACCGTGAGCAGCAGCCCCACAGCCTGACCCGGCTGCTTGGACCCCAGCTGCTTCCTTCCGCACTGGCCTTGGCTGGTCGACCGCTAGGGGCTGTGGCACCGAGGGGGGAGCTGCTGCTAGAAGGGGGCTCGGGGGCTGCACTCACCCATCGCCTGGTACAGGAGGCTCTCGTACCCGTCCATGATCTTCCTGTGGGAGGAGCAGGTGCATGTGAGTGCCGTGGCGGGCCCCTCCCCGCTCCAGCCTCGCAGGCCTCACCGCCCCCCCAGGTCTCCGTCCCTCCCCTCCCCTGCAGGCCTCACCCCATCTCCAGGTCCCCCCAGCAGGCCTCCCCCTCCCCCTGTCCGCCCCCCGCTCCCGCATGCCTCACCCCATGTTCAGGTTTTTCTGGTGCAACTCCTCACACTGGCTCCTCAGCTGCAGGACCTCCTTCTGCGCTGCCTCCACCTACACAGGAGGGGTGAACATCACCAGTTGGCCAGCAGGTGCCCACTGAGAGCCCGGGTTGCCCAGGGGTGTGAGCCCATCAAGCTCCCCTTTGTGGGCAGGTATGTTCCGGGGGGCTCCACGCCTGCGTGTGGGGTGTGGGCTGGGGACACCTCTTGCTGCAGGCCAGTCTGGGGAGCAGCAGGGGAGGGGGAGGGATGGTAGCAGAGAGACCACCACACTGGAGGCAGCTCAGGGCAGGGCAGGGCCGTGGGCAGTGAAGACAGGGCAGGACACAGCTGCCGGTGGGCACAGCCTGGGAGCGTGTGCCAGGTGGGCGGCGGCCGGCTGAGTAAGTGGACACCTGGGGTCCCACCCTCCCCAGGCCTTGCCCTCACCGCTGCGTCCAGGTCCCTCTGGCTGTACTGCAGCACGTCCACGAGGGGGGCCCCGGGCCTGAGCACACACGCAGGTGGGGGCACCTGTGGGTGACAGAGACCAGCTGGGCCCAAGCTCCTCTCCCATCCAGCCCCGCCCTGTGGTCAGAGAGGACAGGTCCTGGGGTGCAGGAGGCTCCAGGACTGCAACGACCAGAGACAAGCAGGGGCCCTTGCCCACTGACCTCTGACCCTTCAGATACTCGACCATAAACCCACCCTTTACACACCAACCACCAAGGGAGAAGCGCTCACAGGAAGGCCTGGTGCTGCCGGGAAGTCCAGGTCTACCAGCAGGGCCCCGGGCGGGACCCCCGGGGAAGGCGCCTCAGCGCCCTGCACCCTGAAAGCGGAGGCACACACACGGTCACATCTCCGACGCCGCCTTTTCACACCCACCCTCAGGGGGCGTCGCCCTCCTGCAGCCGAGGCGTCAGCTCAGAGCTGGACGTTCGGAGGCCGGGTCATGAGCCCCCCACCCTGGAGTCTGATCAGCCCGCACCTCCAGCCCCGCGCTGAGCCCCGCAGCGGCCGGCCTACCTGCTGGTCTCGGGAGCTGCAGGCGCAGGCCTCTCAGGGCTGTCCCTCAGGAGCGGGTCGAACTTGAGGTACAAGGACTGCTTCCTCAGGGCTGACTCCTTAAACTGAAGGGGGGGGGGCGTCACCAGGGTCCCCTCATCCTGACGGACAGCAGCCCCCAGGGTGAGGCAACCAAAGGGCCTGAGTGCTCACTGCACAGACGCCTCCCAGGGGACCGACCCCCGTGCGCCTCAAGTGGCTCTGGGGACCGGGGATAGGACTCTGTGGGGACCATGGGCTTGGCTAAGGACAGTGCTGCAGGAAGAGGCCCACACAGCCGGCGTCCAGCCTGGAGCACCATCCAGGCTGCCGAGGCGCTCACCTGGGACATCCCGAACTGCTCCAGGTAGTCCACGTCGACCCCCATGCCTAGGACTGAGGGAGCAGTCAGTGCTGCCGCGGCCAGGCCCCCCACACGGCCAACTGTGCTTCCCCCTCCAAACAAAGCCAGCCGGCAGGTCCCTCACTGCAGGGGCGCCCCTGGAGCCCCCACTCACACTGCCAGCACCCAGCTGCGCCACCCCCCTCTAACCCCCAAAAAGATTGTCTTGCGGCCTGCTGTGCACTACTGGGTGCTGGGAAGCAACCCCAGGGGTGACACCAGAAGATCCCCAGGCGAAACGGTCCAGTTGAGAACCAGTTTAAACGGCCCCAGACGAGTCCTTTAGTCTCTGGGAACATGCCATTTGCCTAGAAAATGGGGCAAAGACCTAAATACATGAGCTAAAGCCATAAAGCTCCTGGAAGAAAGCCTAAGGGTCCGGCTTCGTGACCGGCTTTGACAGAGGTCGTCGGCTGAACCAACCTCACAAACAGCAAAAGGAAACACGGAAACGGGCTCAAAGCTAATGCCTGGGCTTCCAGGGGCACCTGCAGCCGCTGGGAAGAGCCCACAGGACATTTCTGCAGAAAACACCAGAACGAATGACCGCAGGCCGTGAGCAGGCGGAGGCTCTGAGCCGCCGCTCCCCCACAGCAGGCACCTGGAGCCCCAGACCTGCTGCACCCCCACTGGGAGGCGAGAACCGCGCAGCCAGACGGCGGGACCAACCCGCCCGCCCCTGGGGAGGAGACGGTGCAGACCCCGTGGGAAAGCGCTGTCCCTCAGGGCGTTAGACAGGTACCTGGAGCAGGTACTTACGCCTGAAAGATGGGGAACCCGCAGGCGCACCCCCACATGTGCACACGCACTCGCGCAGCTAAAGGGGAACCACACAGAGGCCCACCCTCGGAGGAGCCAACAATGAGCTGCTGTCCTCACGCAGGTCATTCACGCTGCAGCACAGGCCAACCTGACAACACGCTCAGCGAGAAGCCGGACTCCAAACCCCTGCACATGGCTGGGGTCCCCTGGGGTGGCGGTCCTGCCCCAGCATAGTCCCTCCCTGGCTCCTGGCAACCCTGCAGAGCGTGCGTGCTTGTCCTGCCAGGGGAACCCCACCCCCACTTCCCATCTCCTCTGCGCCTGCGGTTTTCAAGGAACCCAAAGGGAGACCCTGTCCAGCAGCCTCATGTCTTCTAAAGCAACGCAGTCGCGTGGTCTCGCTGGACGCACCTTCCCTCAGAGACCATCCCCCCGCCCCCCCCCCCCCCGAGGGTCAGGGCTGTGCGCGCCTGTGCTGCTGCTCTCAGCGAGGCCCCCTTTCCTAAGCAGTTTCTACCTGAGGCCTCGCCCGGGGGGGACCAGCTGCCTGCAAATGCCACTCCACACGCGCTCACAGGCAAGCCGACAGTGATGCGGGACAACGCACCCTCGGCTGCGTCTTGGAAGTGCTCCTCCCTCGGGTCCAAGGCAGGCTCAGGCTGCTGCAGAGTGGGGGGCGCTGGGTCGGCAGCAGAAGCTGTGGGCTCAGGGCCCAGACCGCTGGGGGCAGCCGCTGGCTCTGGAGGAGTCACAGTTCCCTCCTGGATGGAGGAGCAAGGTCACCTGGGGGCTCAGTTTGAGCACCTCGAGAAGGCGAGGCTGCCAGGTGGGGCCTCTGCCTCACCAGTCTCCTCGCGATGAGGGGGTGCGGGGGTAGGGGTGGGGCAGCTGTGTGTCCACCCAGTCACCACTGGCCTCCCTCTGCTTTATTAGGACGTGGGGCACTGGTGACCGTGGGAAGGTGTGCTCCCGCTCGGGCACACACTCCGTACCTCGCCCACCGGTCCTGGGGTCCCCGCTGTGGTCTGCATCACAGGTGTGCCATCTGTGGAGGCTGGAGGCACCTGCCTGGAGAGACAGGTCAACAGGGCCTGCACCCCTCACCCCCTGGTCCTGCCCTGTGCACCCTCCTCACCTAGAAAGCCGGCCCAGGGCTAAGATGGCAGCTGGCGATGCCCACCCACCCTCCCCTGCGAGAGAACTGAGCCTCACAGGAGGACTTGGAAGCAGGTGGGAGCTCTCAACTCAATGGCAGAGCCCCCGGGATTCATTCGTCCTTTTTACCAGAAAACCAGTCAAGAGGCTGAGTGGCAGGAGGGCAGCCTCCCCGGGAAGCACGAGGACGGGGCAGCGAGGTGGTCAGGGCTCTGCGTGCATGAGCACCAGGCACAGCTAAGCTCCTCTTAGGACCCAACACTGGGCGCCACCAAGCAGCTGCCCCGGAGCGGCCCGCAGCCAGAGGACCCGCTGGCTCAGGAGCCAGGGGCTGTGTTTCTCCAGCGTCGTCCTTGGAGGGGAGCTGACATGGCAGGGCCCTGCCCTTCCAGCTACTTCCCACCAGCCCCCTGCCCAGGCCCCTTCTCGGGCGAGTGAGTGCACTTCTGGTCCTGGGTCCTCCCGCGTGTATCACAGAGCAGCCACCCCGACGCCGCCACCCTCACTTACTGTCTTGGGGGTGAGTCCCCTGCAGCCTCCGGCCCGGCCAGCCTGCCCTGGGCTCGTCCCGGGGGACAGGGCTCCCCCTGGCCTGCGAACAGGCTGAAGTTGGAGTCTTCCAGCTTGTCCCAGTCCAGGCTGCAAGAGGCCTGGGGAGGAGGAACGGGACCTTCGCCTGCCTCCGCAGGGGGCGCTTCTGGCCTCGCCTCTGGTCTCCCCGCCAGTGTCCTTGGCGGGTGTGGCCTCCTGCTGGGGGCATCATCAGAAAAGTGGAACTCTAGCCTTACGGACCCCTTGCCCGCAGAGCCGGCCGCTTGGCCACTGGTCTCCTCCTCCTGAGGACCTGCCGGAGCCGAGCTCTCAGGACCAGCAGCGTCCTCAGGGCTGGCCAGGGCCCCACACAGGTCTGTGGCGGGGTCTTCTCCGAGGGCTACTGGTGGGCGAGCAGCAGGGTGCGAGGTGGCCTCGGCTGAGGGGGCAGGGGCCCCGCTGGAGCTCTCCCCCGTGGCTCTGCGAGGGTCCTCTGTCCTGCCGGGGGATGCGACCCTGGGAGCGTCTTCTAGAACCTCAGAGGTGGGTGCAGTGGTTTTCTCCAGGGAGTAAGAGCTACCGTTTTCCTCCAAGCGTTGCCCAGAGATGTCAGACATCCCTTGTGGAGATGGGAAATGGTTTTCAGGACTCGCAGGGGCCTGGGGACAGCTTGAGGGATCTGGGCAGGCCTGGGGCGTGGAGGCAGGTTGGCAGCAATGCCCGTCCTCAGAGGCTGGTCTCGCATCCTCCGGAGGGGGGTGGGCGGCAGCCACTGCAGGTTTCTGTAGAATTTCATCAGTGGGTTTGGTATCCACTTCCTTGGTGAACTGTTGGCTTTTAAAAACAGACTCAGTCAACACTACTGAACCCGCTGGCTTTTTAAGCAGGTTTTTATCTACATTGAAAGCACCAGCTAAAGAAAAAAAACAAACCAAAAAAAACATTCTGGGAACCCTGTGCTCAGGCTAAACTTCCATAGCACGTCTCCCCACAGGGCACTTAATGCCAGGGGGCAGCGTCTGGGCAGCCAGGCCCCTTCCTTCCTGGCGTGGCTTTAACAGAACAGTAGCTGAGTCACCCTAATCTCAGTTAAGTTTCATAAAGATGTATGTATTTTCATAAAGAAAATACAAAGTGACTTTGGGAAGTAACAAAGAAACCTGGGGAGAGAAACAGATTCAGGTTCCAGAAGCTTCCACAGGGAACGGGGACACGCCCCAAGGATGGAAGGTGCAGGGTCTAGGGGTGACGTTTTGCTGGAGTCCCTTTCTCTGAAACATCTAAGTCAGCAGAAGTCAGAACCCAAATGTGCCCGAGGCCCCTCCCCACTTGAGTTGGAGGGTCCCTGGGGGCCCAGGTGGGTCAGTTCAGCCAAATTGGGGAGAAGCCGCCAGCAGGGTCCTCCTGTTCAAACAGAGGCAGAGCGGCGGCACCTGCTCAGCCAACAGCCAACACCTGCGGAGGCTGCGGTGCGGCGCCTCCAGGTGAAAGCAGAGGTTTAGCCCGGATCCCGGCCGCCGGCCCACCGGTCCCCACAGACAAGGCTCTGGACGAGCCACCTGCCTGCGCGTCTCCAGGGCTTGGCGTGAAGAACAGGGAGACCCAGTGGGTCACAAAACAAAGGCCGAGCCACAGAGGCGTGGTCAGTGTGGCCAGAGGACCGGGCACCGAGGGGCCAACTGCTCTGGGCACGCACTGCCACGCTCAGAGAAGCCCATGAGGCGACAGGCGACCAGCACTCGCTCACTTTTCTTTCTGGGCCCCGACGCAAGGCGAGGTTTCCACTCCGAAGGCGGCGTCGCCCGGGGCACAGCCAGCCTTGGGTTTGCCGCTCATGCTCGGGGTCACGATCCTGTGCGTGTGCGGGTCCCTCACGGGTGTCTGGAAAGTCACCTGCGGGGGAGGGGGAGCGCCTGCTCAGCCCTTTGTCCCCGGGCCCCAGGAGAGCGGGCCCAGCGGCCGGGGCGGGGAAGCGGCCATGGCACTTGCCTTCATGGCTCTGGCTGTGCTCCTGGGCGGCACGTTCTCTTTCTGTGACGGGCGGAGCACGGGCGACCTTCCGCCGAGGTTGCGGGGTGCAAGCAGGAAGCCGCAGCCTTCTGCACGGCTGTCGGCGGCGGGGGCGTTCTCGTCGCTGGGGAGCAGCAGGCTCATCCTGGAGGCGGGCAGGGGTGTCACTGGGGCCCGCCTCCTGCGGGGAGGGCCTGGGGGTGGCAGTCAGGAGCCCCGGAGGGGAGGGAGGAACCCGGGGAGGCCCAGCCCTGCCCGCAGGAAACAGCAGGGAGGCGGGGCACCAGGCCTCCCCGGGAGCCAGCAGCTTCCCCCTCGGGGTTCCAGCCCCGCCTCTCCCTCCCGCAGCCCCCGCGATGGGCACCGACAGGACAGCCGGGGACGGGCGTGTGGCCGAGTGGCAAGGCCAGGGCGGCCGGCGGGCCCCGCTCCTGCGGAAGCAGCAAAGATGAGCCCGGTGACCCGGAGGTCTGGCCTTTGGCAACCCGGTGCGACAGGGCAGGGCTCGCCTGGGGAGGGGCAGCAGGGCCGCCGCGCAGGCTCAGGCCCTGCTCCCGCCGCCCCGGGCGCAGGTGTGGCTGCAGGTGCCGGTGCAGCCGGCGGCGGGGACGCTCCCAGCGGAGAGCGCCCAGGCGGGGCGGGTGTCGGCGGGGGCTGCGGGGACTGGGCCCGCAGCTAGCAGCGTGGGGTGGGGGGAAGGCTGGACGAGGTCCCGGGGGAGCGAGGGGGCTGTCCGACGGACGAACCGCCCGGGACGACGACCGAGGAGCCGGGGAGGCCGGCGGCAGCTCCGGGGGGAAGGGCCTTGCGGGCGGCGGCCCGGAAGAGCTCGCGTTAGGGTGGACTCGGCCAGCGCCCACCTGCCGCCGGAGGGTCCGAGGCTGGAGCGGAGCCCGTCCCGCCGCGAGCAGACGCCTTACCTGCCGGCCACCGAGGACAGAAAAGTAGAAGCCAGTCCCGGGGCCCGTCCGCCCGCCGCCGATTCAAATACGAACGGTTGGCGCGCGCGGCCAATCAGCGAATGACGCCCGAAGCGCCAGCGGCCAATAGGAGGGCGCGCTGTTCAGCCACGCCCTCAGCGCGCTGCGGGTGTGCTTCCGGGGCGAGGGGCACGCTGGGCTCGGCGGGAGCCGGATGTCCTTGGAAGCCAGCTCTCGCCGGCCTTGGCAGGGGGGCCGGAGCTGCTCCCGCACTGGCGGTAGCTGCGGGGCGCCCCGCCGCCCCGGATCGCGGGCGCAGGAAGGCTAGGGCCTGAAGGCGGCTCGCTGGGCCTCCGTTTCCCCAGCTGTAAAACGGGACCGGGCGCCGCGCCGCCCTCCGGCGGGTCTTGAGGAGCCCAACCCTCGCGAGGACTGCGGGCAGTTCCTGGCCGGACACCTCCCAGGGTGCCTCTCGGTCGCCCGCGGTGGACTCCATCTCCCAGAGCACCCCGCGCCGCCCGTGGTGGACTCCATCTCCCAGAGCACCCCGCGCCACCCGGCCCCTACGGACCGGGACGCTCGGCCTTGGCCGTGCGGTGGATGAGGGGTGGCCTGGCCGCGGGTCTGGGCGGCGGCACGATGGATAGCCCCGAGGTCACCTTCACGCTGGCCTACCTGGTGCTGGCCGTGTGCTTCGTGTTCACGCCCACGGAGTTCCACTCGGCCGGGCTCACGGTGCAGAACCTGCTGTCGGGCTGGCTGGGCAGCGAAGACGCCGCCTTCGTGCGCTACCATCAGCGCCGCACGGCCGCCACGCTGCTGTGCCACTCGCTGCTGCCGCTGGGTGAGCCCCGCGCCCCTCCCCTCCCCGGGCCTGTCGGTGCGGGGCCGCGGGGACACCGCTCTCCTAGGCCCGCGGCGGTGGGCCAACCGCCCGTGTGTTCCGCGCTGGCGGCAGCTGGTTGGTTGCAGGCGGCAGGACGCGGACTCCGAGCCCTGGGGAGGGTGCTCGCCCCGAGAGCGACAGCTCCGAGGAGAGGAGCCCAAGTTAGCGGATTCCAACATAGGGACGAGGGGCCTTGGCGCAGGCCTCGGACCCGGGCGTGGGAAGGGCCGGCGGAGATGGGTGACGTCATGGGGGGGCCCAGGTGCGGAGATGGAAAGCTTATGTGCGGTCGGACGCCCGGCTGTGCTGGGTCGCCACCAGGTGCCAGCTGGCCTCGGGGAGCCACCTGTCAGCCGATGCGTCGGGCCTGGCAGAAGCGTGGGGTTGGGGGTGGAGTCTCGGAAGGGTACCGGGCCAACCCGGGGCTGGGCCCGCAGGGGCTGGACCAGGGCGGGTTCCCCGCTCGCAGCCGAAGCAGCGGCCGCGGGTCCGAGGCCGGAAGTGCCGGGGCTGCTCGTGGGAGCCTGAACTGAGGGGCAGCGTGATGGGGGAGGGGGCGCCCCGGGAGCTTGGTGGAGCCTGTTTTCAGGGCTTTCCCCTTGCATTGCAGCTGATTGACAGGCAGGGCTACGTTAGTCCCTGGATAGCCCGACTTTCCCATAACCCGCCGGGCGCCACACCCAGCGCAGACGTGGGCTGTGTTCCCTGGGCCGGGCGCTTCATACCCCGTCCTGTCTCTTCACCTTTTCGCCTGGCACCTTCCACAATGTGGGGGAAGCCTGGCTTGTGGCCAGACACGGGGGCTTTGTTTTTATTTTTTTCAATTCGTTTTCAAAAGCTTTGAAACTTTATTGACATTATCTATTGCAACACAACAGATTATCCTGAGATGTAGTGACTTGACCTACAGCCAACGTTTACTATTAAGTTTGCAGCCTCACCGGCCACTGCACACCTTCGCCACCCACTTCACTCGTTTCCGCCTGCAGAGTGGCCCCGGCGGCCTGCTGTGCTGGGCACTGGCTCCCGTGTTGTGGCGTGCCCCCATCCTTGGCTTACTCTCCGCACGTGGGGTTCCAGCGAGGGTGGGCCATGCTCTGATCTGCTCCTCAGGAGGGCCGGGATGCCCAGTGGGCAGCTCCATGTTGGGATGACACCAGGTCCTTGTATTTATCTGCCTTTCTAGGTTTTGCTAGTTTTTCCATTACTCGCGCGTGTAACACTGGCAAGTTAAAAGTGTTGCTCTCTTGCCTGTGGCGTCACTGCTGTGGGCACAGGCCGAGCTGGGCCAGCTGTGGAGGTGGGTGAGACCCACTCGGCCTGGGGCCCTGACCAGGGCAGAGAGAAGTGACCCCCTGGGAGGTGCAGGGGGCACCACCAGGGGAGGATGAGGGCCTGGCAGTCCCAGCTCCTGAGGCCGCTCCATCCCCTGCAGGCTACTACGTGGGCATGTGCTTCGCAGCCTCGGAAAAGCGGCTCTACTCCCCGAGCCAGGCCCCAGAGGCCTGGCGGCTCTTCCTCCTCGTGGCGGTGACCCTGCCCACCATCTCCTGGTCCCTCATCTACTACTGGTCCCGGGACCGGTGGGGCTGCCACCCGCTGTCCCGCACCCTGGCCCTCTATGCCCTCCCCCAGTCAGGCTGGCAGGCCGTCGCTTCCTCTGTCAACACCGAGTTCCGGCGGATCGACAAGTTCGCCACAGGGGCCCCGGGAGCCCGTGTGATCGTGACGGACACGTGGGTGATGAAGGTGACCACGTACCGCGTGCTCGTGGCGCAGCAGCAGGACGTGCACCTGACCGTGACGGAGTCGCAGCAGCACGAGCTCTCGCCAGACTCGAACCTGCCGGTGCAGCTCCTCACCATCCGCGTGGCCAGTGCCAGTCCCGCCGTGCAGAACTTCGACATCCGGTAGGTGCGGGGCAGGTCACCGAGGCCTGTGCCCAGCTGGCACCGCATCTGGTCTTTGGGTCCTGGGAGGCGATGGGTGGGCCCTCCAGTGTGACTCGATGGAGGCCCCTGTAAGCCCCTCCTGGCCTCTTCCCTGGCCCCGTCCCCTTGTTTCCCCACAGCATCCACACTTCCTTTGTCCATGCTGTCCTCCGAGCTGCCTTCGGCCACTTCTAGCGGAGCACCCTGGGATGTTTGGGGTGGGATAGGACAGGAGCCTGGTGGCTGCTCCTCGGAAGCCAGCTGAGGCCAGGGCCGCCTGCTGGGACCCTCCTTGGTCCTGAACCTGCCTTCGCTGCAATCCTTCCTGTGTCCTGTGGGGGCTCTCGGCTCCAGGCTGTCTTTGCTTGCTTTCATTGGCAGCTGGGCTAGGCCTGAGCCTCCATGTTCTGTTTGGTTGTGAGCACCCCGGTCACCCTCAGGGTGCAGCCTGGGCCTCCCTGATGCCTGTCCCAGGGTTCTGGCCAGGCTATGCAGGCATAGGGTTCTGCCCCCCAGAGGGGCTTGTGTCCAGTGGCCTTACCCCGGCAGCTCTCTCCTTGTGCAGGCTGAACTCCACAGAGTACGGCGAGCTGTGCGAGAAGCTCCGGGCGCCCATCCGCAGTGCGGCCCATGTGGTCATCCGCCAGAGCCTGGGCGACCTGTTCCTGGAGACGTTTGCCTCCCTGGTGGAGGTGAACCCAGCATACTCGGTCCCTAGCAGCCAGGTGGGGCTGGGCAGCGAGGGTGGGGGTAGGGTGGGGGGGTGTTTTCTCACTGCGGGCTCTCATGGGCCAGGTCCCTGTGGTGGGGGTGGGGAGCCCCACTGGGATCCGCTGGGCTCCTGTGACCCCCCTTGCACCACCTGCAGGAGCTGGAGGCATGCATCGGCTGCATGCAGACACGTGCCAGTGTGAAGCTGGTGAAGACTTGCCAGGAGGCGGGCGAGGGCGAGTGCCAACAGTGCTACTGCCGCCCCATGTGGTGTCTCACCTGCATGGGCAAGTGGTTTGCCAGCCGCCAGGACCCGCAGCGCCCTGACACCTGGCTGGCCAGCCGTGTGCCCTGCCCCACCTGCCGTGCGCGCTTCTGCATCCTGGACGTGTGCGCCGTGCGCTGAGGTGGCAGGCAGGGTGAGGGAGCGGCCGTGGGCTGCTTCCCCAGCTGCGGAAGGACGAGGGCTTGTTCGGAACCTCTCTGCTGAAGTTCGGGCAGGGCCGTGGTGGGTCTCAGAGCTCTGCCTGCATTCCCCACTCCTCTGGTTTGGTGGGTATAGGTCACAGAACACGGCTTGGGCCCATCTCCTGAGTATTCTGGGCCCCTGAGCTGTCTGGGAGACTCTGGGCTGTCCCAGGCGGCCCTAACCTGGGCCACTTGCCTTAATTTTATGGAGCCCCTCTGCCCCATGGTTACACACCAGACCCAGATTCATCCAGACGGGCTGTGGTTAGTTTTGCTGCTGGCCCCATGGAGGCTGCTCGGAGGACCTGGGGCAGAGCCTGGCAGTCGAGGGGAGACTTAGCTACCACCTCAGGTGAGGCACCACCTGGGGCTTTCTGGGGGCTGCCCCTGGATGCCACCAGGAAGTACCTCTCCTGCCCATGGAGACCCTGGGCTTCCCACGAGGAGCTGGGCACCGGACTGCTGCTCTGTCCCCTTTCCCTTAGCTGTGTGCTCTGGGGGCCACGCCTCCCCTGGAGGGTCATTACCTATGTGCCTTCTGCTGCCCCCAAGAGTCCAGGGAAGAGCCACGTCTTAGCTTCCTGGCAGGAGGCATTGAGCTGAAGACCAAGCACCCCCGTGGCATCCCACATCCACACAAGTTTGTCAGAATGCAAGTACAGGACTGGCCGCAGCCCCACAGGCCCACCTGGCTCAGCAGGGGACATGCCAGCAGTCCAGGCACTGAGGGTGTCTTACCAATTCCTGGTGGGGAGGCAAAAGGGCAGTGCCAGGACCCAGCTCTGGGAGGCATGGCTGCTGGAGCCTCAGACTCGTGACACTAACCCCCCTAAAACTGGTCATCCTAAGCAGGGACGATGGGCCCAGTTGGCCCCCCATCAGCCAAGGGCCTGGGGAGCAGAGAACCTGTGGGCCTTGGGGTGCTCAGCAGATGAAGGCACTAGAGGCAGCCAGGACCACTCCCAGCCTTGGCCTGGAATTCAGATGCTGCCCAGGGAGGTTTTTACTACAAAAGAAAGTTAATTTCGCAAAGACGAGTCTGTTGTAGCTGAGTGATACAGAACTTAATAAAGTATTAGCCTGAAGTTAAATGCACTTTCTCTAAGGGAAATATTTACCCCCGATATTTAGGCTTTGGGAACAGTTGGGGAGAAATCATCTTAAAAGCAGCAGCGTTGCACCTGCTTCACTGTAAAGAAGAAAAGGGAGGCGGGTGCGGTAAGAACCTTCCTCTGACTTCCTGGCTGGGGTGGGGGTTTCAGAAGCCCATTCCCAAGTGGTCCTGGGCCAGTCTTGTGGTTGAAGGGGCTAAGGTCAGCAGGCTGGACCTGCAGGTCCTGCCTCCATCCTGTGCTTGTCCTGTGTCCTGGGGGGTCCAGGCCTCTATCCTGTGCTTCTCTTGTGTCCTGGGGGCGGCCTGCTGCCCAGGCTCTCCAGTGGGCTAAGCTCCAAGTTGCTGCTGGACCCCAAACTCCTTTAGCTAAGTGGGACATACAGGCCCCTGGGAAGCACAGGAGCCCCGGCCGGGCCGCCTGGTGGGTAGAGCCACGCCCCTGGCTGCCGGTGCGTCCCCAGTCGGGGCACAAGCAACCAGTGGGCGCCTCAATCGGGAACAAATAGAGGTGGGTCCGTTTCCCCGCGTCGTGAATAGCTGCTTCTCTTCCCTGGGGGTGGGGGAAGAACGGGGCTGGCGCGGGAGGAGCGAGCCGAGCCGTGGCAGAACCAGCGAAGCGCGCCGCGGGCGGCGGTCGTGGTTCCCCGGCTCCCGCCAACCCGGCGGACCACAGGGAGAACAAGGTGTGCGCCCGGGCCGCCGCTTCCGGGTTCCGTTCCCGCCACGCGGACAACGCAGCTGGCGCTCGGCCAATCGGGAGCGGCCCTGCCCAGGCGGGGACCAATGGGAAGGCCGATCCCTGGTTGCCTGAGCGCGCCGCGCCCCCGACTCTCCCGCCCGCGCTCCTCCCCCGCTAAGGCGCGTCCAATCAGCGCCTCGGCCAGACTCTCCAGCCCCGCCCCTCCCCACCAAGGCGCGTCCAATCAGCACCGCGGGCTTGACTCTCCCGCCCGCCCCTCCCCGCCAAGGCGCGTCCAATCAGTGCCGCGGGCCCGGGCACCTGCGCGGGGGGGGCCTGTGCTGCTCGCGCTCCTCCGGCTCCGCACGTCGCCCCGCCCGCAGCCCGCGGCGTCGGTGCGGCGGTCTGGAGGCTTCCGCAGTCCGGGTCGGCTCCCCCCGCGGCCCGATGGTCTCGCCCGCCGGCGGGACGGCGGGGGCGGGGCGGGGCGCGCGGAGCGGATAAAGGCCGTTGGGGGCGGGGCGCGCCGTCGGTCTGCGCCGCGGGACAGGACGCGCTGGTTCCGCCGCCTCGCCATGGCCTGCAGCCCGCGAACACCCCCCGCGTACCGAAGCCGCTGCGCCCGCGACGCCAGGTGAGGCCGGGGAGGGTGCGAGGCGGGGGTGCGGACGGCGGGAGTCGCAGCCCGGCCGCCCGCCCTGACGCGGCCTCTCGCCCACAGCCCGCCGCCCCCCGCGAGATGGAGCCTGGGGCGCAAGCGCAGAGCCGACGGCCAGCACCGGGCGGCGGAGGACGCCGAGGGCCCCGCGGAGCCGGCCGAGCACCGCAGACCCGACAGGTGGGCCCGTCAGCCTCCGCGCTGCCGGCTCCGTCCCCATGGGGGACCCACCCAGAAGGCGGGCCCGGCCCCCGCCCGTCGGGGCTGCTGCAGTGTCTGCTGTGCCCTCGGCCGAAGAGCCAGGTCCCGCCTGCGGCGCCCGCGCCCTGGTAGGGCGGCCCGTGCGGCGGACACTATGGGGCGAGGCCGGGCTGCGATGGCCGTGGCGGTGGGGCAGCGAGCTGCTCAGAGCCCCGTCGGGGAGGCCGTCCTTGTGCATTCGGGGTGGAGGCCCCAGGTGGGAGGCATCGGGCCTGGGGGTGCCGCGTCGAGCGCGCGGAAAGCTGGGGGTCGAGGGGCTCGGGGCGGGGCTCCCGCCGCCTGCTGACGAGCACCGGGTCCCACCCAGGTTTCCGTCTTCGCCGACGTGGAGGTGGGGGGGCGCCCCGGGCCTGGGCCGGCGGCAGGGTTGGGCTTGGAAGTTCCCGGAGGAGCGAGGAGCCGGGGGGAAGCGAGTGGGACCGGCGAGGCAGTAGCCCATGTGCGTGCCCCGGAGGCCTGGGACCCGAGGTTGGACGCGAAGACGGGCCCGGACCGCGCCTCTCAGCTCCCGGCGCCCAGAGTTCCAGGGGCCCCACTCGGAGGGGCCTTCCCGCGGTGGAGGGTGCCGTCCGGGGCTCTGCGGTGCGCGCGCTCCTCTTCCCCAGCCCCGGGGCACCCGGGAGGGCGGCTTGTCGGTGTGACACAGGCTTTGTCGCCTTTGGGGCACTTTCCCCAAAGGTGCTCTTGTCCCGAGGCGGGAGGAGGCTGAGCAGAAGGCGCCTCGTCTAAGGAGGAAGTTCCCGCTCCCCCTCCCCCGGGTGCTGCGGGGGAGACCCAGCCTGCGCTTGGTTCTGTCTGTGGCTCAGACGCTCATTCAGCTTAACTTTGGTTCATTCATTTGAGTTCGGGCCCTGCCAGCCTTTCTAGACCCTGGAAGCTGCTTCTGGAAACGCGGTTCCACAGTAAGGTGAAGGGATCTGCGTTTACTGCGTCCGGAAAGCATGGCGGCGGTTGGCATCTAGAGCGCAGGAGAGCGCTTATGGCTTAGCCTAGTTTTGTTTTGTTTCAAAGATATACCTTATTGATTTTTTTACGGAGGGGAAGGGAGAGGGATAGAGAGTTAAAAACATCGATCAGCTGCCTCCTGCACACCCCCCCATTGGGGATGTGCCCGAAACCGAGGTCCATGCTCTTGACGGGAATGGAACCTGGGACCCTTTGGTCCGCAGGCTGACGCTCCATCCACTGAGCCACACCGGTTACGCATGGCTTAGCCTGGTTCTGACACCCGGGGCGGGGCTATCAGGAGTCACTGCATCTAATCTATGACCACCAGCGGCTCTAACCGCCAGCACTCCTGGCACCAGGCCTTCTGGTTCCATGTCGCCAGATGCCGACGGGAGGTTTCCCTGAGTCTCACTGAGCTGAGCTCCTGGGTCCCAGCTGCAGGGGCGCCTCTGAGTGGACTCGGTCCCTGTGCAGGGAGGGCTCCGCTGTCCATTCTCATCCCCTCCCCCACGTTCAGTCGTTGATTGTGCCGGTGAAAGCGAGGAGCAGCCACTGTTGATTATGGTGTTGCCACTCGCTCAGCATCAGTGTGAGTGAGAACAGCCAGCTTGGTTACAAGTGAGGGAATGAGCTGGGTCCGGCCCCCTTCCCGTGCTGCTGGGTCCTTGCTGACCTGTCCTCAGGGTGACCGGCCTGGCACGTGCTGGGTGCACGGGACCTGGGGAATTTCGGGCAGATCCCCAGAGCCCTTCCCTTGGGTCTCCACACACCCCTGACTGTTTCCTGTGTCCGGTTGGAAAGGAAACAGTGTCGCAGTTGAAACGTGCATGTCCATCTCCCTGCAGCTTCACCACCCCCGAGGCCCCGAAGCCCCGGCCTCGCTGTGCGGACTGGGCGAGCGCCGTGGAGGAGGATGAGATGAGGACCAGGGTGAACAAGGAAATTGCACGGTAGGTGCTCAGGCCCTGTGGGGTGCCATCGTGGAGTCTGAGCGATACGCTGGGCACGGGGCCCGCTTAGAGCCACGGTGCTCACAGGCTGGTCTGACCGCAGGTGAGCAGCTGCCGGGAGCTTGGTAGGAATGTAGGTTCTCAGCCCCCTGCCCCCCCCCACCCTCCCCCACCCCGGGCTGACAGCAGGGACTCCGGGTGGGGCCTCGGGTGACTCTGCTCGCCGAGGGGTGAGGGCCCCTGTCTTAGTGGCTGTCCCCCAACCTCGGCTGGACGGCGTAGGGCCACCATGATGTGCTCGGCCTGCCCTGCCCAGCGCTCAGCCCCAGGCAGGAGGGGCTCTTGACTGACACCTGTCAGGTAACCGCCGTGAATGGCCAGAGCTCAGGGAGGGCCCCTGACTTGGAGTCTGCACCCCTTGCAGTTGCCCCCCAAATTGTTGTACGTCCAGGTTCTTCCAAACTCCATGCCCCTGAGTCTTCCTCGCGGACCAGCGTCTGGGGGCCGCGCGTCTGAGTTAAACCGGGTCCTGGGTGGTTGAAGGAGGGCGGTGGCTCTGGGTGCCGAGTGTGGCCCTGGTGCCAGCAGGGCTGTTGGATTGCAGCTGCTCGTAGGAAAGGCATTGGGGGTGGGGGGTGATTGTGATCATTCAGGGGGGCATGAAAGTGGGGGGGCGTTGACAGGTGGGCCCAGCGCTCTGAGTGACTTGTTTTACGTGTGTGGTCTTGGTGTGTCAGCGGTGGCGTGAGGCTGGTTGACTTGGTCCGTGTGTCCTCTTGCCCTGCTCCCAGGCTCACAGTGTGCCTGCGCGCCCTGGTCACCGCCCTCCCCGGGACCGTCTGCAGCCCTGTGCCGGCAGGGGTCCCCTCCTGGTTCCTCGGTGGCCTCAGGCCTTTCGCTGAGTGCTGTCCTTCTCTGTTGGGGTCGACCCTGTGATCGCGCTGGGACAGGTGCTGCTGTGGCAATGCCCAGGCTTGGCCCCGCTGGTGATGGCAGCCTGCCTCACTCCTGGGGGTGGGGGGGGCTGTGAGACGGCAGCTCGCTGTGCTCCGGGGAACCCAGAGCAGCACGCAGGTCCTGCCGGCAGGGAAGGTGGTGGTAGAGAGAACAGCTTTTTTTTTTAAAAAATATTACAGAGAGGAAGGGAGAGGGATAGAGAGTTAGAAACGTTGATGAGAGAGAAACATTGATCAGCTGCCTCCTGCACACCCCCTACTGGGAATGTGCCGGCAACCAAGGTAGATACATGCCCTTGACCAGAATCGAACATGGGACCCTTCAGTCTGCAGGCTGATGCTCTATCCACTGAGCCACACTGGTCAGGGCGAGAACAGCTTTTTGGCGCTCGCTGCTGAATCTGAAACGGCAGCGTGCGTCCCTCCCAGCAGAGGCCTTGAGGCTGCAGGTGGCTGGCAGCTGCAAGCCTTTCTCTCGGGTGGAGCCTTTTCCTGCCAAGGGCCTTGTGGACATTTATGGCGTCGCTCTGGCCACACGGCATTACCAGCTTAAAACCAGCCTGCTCGGTTTGGTCAAACATTTCGTTAACTCACCCCTGTCGTCTGGGCAGGGCCAGACCAGGTGATTCACGGATCGTATGCAGCCTGCGGGCCACACGCTGCCCAGCCCTGTGTGACAGGACTTATCAGAGTCTTTATCTTGCAGAGAGCGGGATGGGGAGGCCCACGGTGAAAGACTTCGGCTCTTACCCGGCTCCCCCACTGAGGGGGCGGAGTCCTGTGTCGCTCTGAGAGCTTTAGGTGCAGGTTAATTTTTAGCCTTTTAGAACAGCAGTGTTTATTCTCCCAGATATAAAAGAAAACTCCTCGTCAGTGACTTCGGAAGAGAAAGGAAGTCCCCATTGGGAAGGTAAGCGCCAGTTCTGTTTCTCTCCTGAGCTGTTCTGCGATTGGCTACGAAGAAGAGAGGAGCAGGAGGGGTGCCGTCCTCACGACCGAGAGCTGGCTGTGGTGTCTGATGTGCTCACTCGCGTGGGGACAGGCTCTGGGGCGCGTGGGGGTTGGAAGCCCGAGGCCTCGCCGTGTGCGTCTGCGCTGCGTGCGGTGACGGAGGTGGCGAGGCCTGTCCTGGGATAACGCCCTTCTCTCCAGCTGCGAGTCGAAGGCGCCGTGCGCAGTGCCGGCCGACCTGGAGACGGACGAAAGTGTCCTGATGCGGAGGCAGAAGCAGATCAACTACGGGAAGAACACCATGGCCTACGACCGCTACATCAGGGAGGTCCCGAGGTAGGCAGCCTCGGGCGTGGGCCCGGCCACGCGGGCGCTGCAGGCCACGGGGATGGTAGCAGATCTGATTCTGGGGCAGAGCCACCCGCTTATGCAAACAAAGCGGGGGCTGGTGACCAAAGGGAAGGTTTAAAACCACGCATTCACCATCAGAATGCGGTAAACATCGTTCTCAAGACCCACCTCAGTCTCATGGTGCAAAATAAAGGTTAAGAACGGCAGGGACGGGAGGCTCACACTAAAGGTCTCCCTGAACACTGAGCAGTGCCGTGGGGACTGGCAGCCCCCCACTGCCCCCCGGGAGCGCAGGGAGCCCCCCGGGATCGCAGGGAGCCCCCCGGGATCGCAGGGAGCCCCCCGGGAGTGCAGGGAGCCCCCCGGGAGCGCAGGGAGCCCCCCGGGAGCGCAGGGAGCAGTGCCATGGGAGGGGGGCAGGCAGACCCCCCCCTCCCCCCCCGGGAGCACAGGGGATGTGCAGCCTGCTCTGAGGACATGCTCTGGACAGGGTGCCCGCGCAGGACCAGGATTCGGGCCCACTTCTGGGGTGTGGGCTGGGGAGGAGCGGCAGAGGTGGTGGTGGTGGCAGAACAGCCACTCCTATGCTCCTGTGGCAGATCAGTGGGTCAGGATTCGCAACCTTAGAGCCAGGGTAACTGGTGGGCTGTGTGAGCCCGAGTGCTGAGTGCCAGGGCCCTGTCCCTCCCTGCAGGCACCTTCGCCAGCCCGGCGTTCACCCCAAGACACCCAACAAGTTCAAGAAGTACAGCCGGCGCTCGTGGGACCAGCAGATCAAACTCTGGAAGGTGGCCCTGCACTCCTGGGACCCTCCGGCCGAAGGAGGTGGTGGTTTTCA
This sequence comes from Murina feae, assembly GCA_004026665.1. Taxonomy (NCBI): domain Eukaryota; kingdom Metazoa; phylum Chordata; class Mammalia; order Chiroptera; family Vespertilionidae; genus Murina; species Murina feae. Next base: position 38,062 of record PVJC01006609.1, read on the forward strand.
GGAAATGTAGGTGCATCGTCTTCGTGTCCTCCATTGCCACTCGCTTGTGCCCCGGCCAGAGTAGCGGTCACCTGTGAGGCAGGAGGTCGCCATGGCAGCCAGCTGTCCCCTTCAGGTCCACTTCCATCCGCACAGCTTAAAGCTGGGAGTGGGCTCTGGGGGTGGAGTCTGCTTCCTGGATTGAATTTACATTTTGTAGCTAGAAAAAGAGTTTAGAAAACCCCAAAATATGGGGGGGTTTCGCTTGTTTTTAAGATAAGCATTCTAAAAATTATTTGGGCAAATTTATTTCAAACTATAAAGTTAGGTCTTAAAAAAAACACAAAAAAACTCAGAAAGGTTTTCCCTCCTCTCCCCAGTTGGTTTTAAGCCTGTGCTTGGTCAGGAAGAGCTCAGGCCCTTACGTGGCCGGGCTGCGCTGCCCCCTCCAGGCAGGTCCCATGTCGGTGTGGTGCTGGGGCCGTGGCTAGGACCTGTCCTGTTTGAGGTGGTGTCTGGTGAGCTTTGCATTTGGCCTCACAGACAGTGTGTCCCGTTACCCTTACGAGCAGAAAGCTAGCGACGAGGTGTGGTCTGTCTGCCGGGTGTCCGCTGCCCCCCCCACCCCCCCATGGGCTTCGTGCCTGCACGGGTGCTTGGGGGTGTGCTCAGCTCCGCTGGGGCTGCACGGGCCTGAAGGCAGCTCTCAGGGCAGCGGGGCGGCCGTGATGTTCGATTTTAGCAAACAGACTTGGAGAGTGCCCTGTGCCTCGGGCCTCCCGGCTTTGCTGAGCGGTGGCTGGTGCCTGTTTGGTCCCACAGACACCCCGTGGACCTCGGGGAAATGGAGACGGAATCCACAGAGAGCAGCTCCGAGTCCCAGGCCAGCTCCCAGGGTGACAGCTTCGTGAGTAGCTTTCCTTGTTTGTCTCGCGGGGCTCCGCTTACTCGTTGCCCATCGGTGCCTCTTTGTAAACTTGCTCTGATAACCGGCAGAGGGTCTGATGGCTTTCCTAGGGAATGGCCGCAAGTTAGGTTTTTGGTTCAGCCCGACTAATCCCGTTTCCATTGGGAAGTAAAGTCCTTTTCCCTCTGCTCTGGCATTGGCACAGGCCCGGCTGCCCGCGCTCGTGTGGGCTGAGTGCGGGTGTGGACTGCTGACTGTCCCTGTGGCAGTGCTGCGCCTGGGGATTTCCCCCACCTTGGCCAATTTTAGAAAATCCTGTGTTTTTGAAAAAGAAAAATTCCAGATGAAATGAAACTCCCACGGTCCGATTCCGTGGTTACTGGTTGGGTGATGTTCTTGCGGACTTTTTAAAAAAATTGATTTTAGAGAGAAAGGAAGGGAGAGAGAGAGAGGAACAGCAATTTTTTTGTTTCACTTGTGCTTTTGTTGGTTGATTCTTGAATGTGTCTTGACTGGGGATCATACCTGCAACCCTGGTGTATTGGGACGGCGCTCCAACCAGTGAGCCGCCCAGCCAGGGCGCGTGCAGACTTTCCACCCATGCCCCAGCAACCCTGGCCGTCCGCCCCCGGTGACAGGTCCCTTTGCCACCTCCGGGAGGAGGAACGCCCAGCCGTGAGTGAGAAGAGGGTGGACACAGGATACAGGTGTTTGGTGTGGAGCAGGCATGCTTCCCCTGAGGTCACCCTGTCCTGGGGCCGCCAGTTCCGAAGCCTGTGGACGAGAGTTGCCCTTTCTACCTCCTCCCCTGTCAGCCCTGTGAGCAGGCCCCTGCCCTCCTGGCTCATGGCCGCGGGCACCACACGCGCTCTGGGGCTAGAAGTGGCACCAGGCCCAGCAGTAGAGGAAGGGCACAGGTCCCACCATGAGGACTCCCGCTGTTCGAGAGGCTTTCCGAAGATCAGACGTGGGGCTTGTCCAGGGAGAGAGACGCAGGCAGGCGGTGTCCTTCTAGTGCGGCTGACAGTCACAGGACTCGGAGCGCGCGCAGGCCTCGTAGGCTGGGGAGGGAAGATGCAGGTGCGAGCAGGGGTCTTGGTGGAGTTGGGGCACCAGGGAGTGGCGGCTCTGAGACGGTGGGCTTAGTGGATGAGCACCGGGACAGGACCGCCTGCCTGTGGCTGCAGGCAGGGCTTTGCCGCTGGGCGCGGCACCTCCCTGCACGACTGCTCACAACACGTGACTGCGCGGGCCGCCTGGTCCACTGAGGCAGCTCTCCCTGAGCTGAGTGCGCAGGGTCTGGTGTGACCGCTGTGTGTGGTGGTGAGGGCAGGTGGCTCTCGTGCCCGCAGCCCCCACCCCACTCCAGGTGAGAGGCTGCGCTCAGTGGGGTTAGCTCACCTGTCGCAAGTCCTGTGTGAGGAGCGGGCGTGACCCGTGCTTCTGTCTCCCAGGACATGTACTCGGGCACCCCCACCAAGGTGAGACACCTGGACTGCCACGCGGAGGACGAGTTTGACTTGGAGGCGTGTTTAACTGAGCCCTTGAAAGACTTCCCGGCCATGAGCTAACCTGCCCCGCGGACAGCAGAGCCAGGGCCTCTGCCCGGCGGTGAGGCCAGCCCAGCATGCATCGCGCACCTGCCTCGGGGGCCCCTGTTAATAGTCACACCTGGGGCATCGTTCTTGCCTTATTTTCTTAAAAAAGTTTATGTATAGTGAGTGTGTGTTTTGCGTGTTTTAAATCACAAATGCAATTAAGCCCAGTGACAATTGAACTTGAAGCAATCTTCTAACAGATTTACCTGCTTGGTCCGCACCCCCCCCCAGCTTCCCCGACAAGCACCCTGGAACCGCTTTCCACCAGATTTCAGATGCCAAGCTGCTGCTCGCAGGCGGCGGTGTGGGTTTCACCGCGTTCAGGGACCAGCTCGTGCCAGCTTCCTGGACCGGCATCCGAGTCTTCTCACCTTCGGGCCCTTTCGTGTCTTTATGGAAACTTCACTTTTGGCCTTTTGTTAACATGTCAGGGTAGCTTTTCCCGCCCACAGAGCACTGACCAGCGAGATGCTAAAGTCATAGGTTACGGAGGCCACGCTGTCTACGTTGGTCTTTGTAAATAGCGCCAGACAGGCCTACCAGTAATCCTCCAGTTACGGCAGCAAGGGATTTAGAAAGAGCATTCTTCACAGTTAACTCACCGTGTAAAATTGCTGTAAATGATAACGTACACAGGTTTTCTGTTCAAACATTTAATTGTAAACTTCTTAAGATGTTGTTACATTTTTATTGCTTTTGTATGGAATGAGATTGCGAAAATAAAAAGAGCCTTTAACTGACTTACTGCGTTGCCAGATAGGCTAACAGCCGAGGCAGCTCCTGGGTTTGGAGGATCTCGTGTGCTTCTGTCCACCACGTGGCCTGGGGAGGACAGCACAGGGGCCGACAGGGTGGTGGCCAAGCCGTTACATGCCTCCCCCACCCCCAGGAGGACCTACATCCATGATGGGTTTAGAGCTGGAGCCAGCATTCCCCTAGGCGCCAGGGACCTTCAGCAGCCCACGAGGTGGCGGCCCTGCCCTGCCCCGAGACGGCTGCATGGTCCTCGGAACAGCGAGTCCTGAGGGGCTGCCACCGACTCCGCTCTCCACAGCCACACGTGGACCTGGCTGCTCTGCCCTAGTCCCTGCCGCCAGCCACGCCACACGCCCGAGGACACCTGGGGACCTGATGCTGCACTCACTCCCAGGGGTGGGCTGTGGCGCCCCTTCCACACTGGCTGAGCCTGTCCTGTGTCAGGCGCCAACAGGAGACGTGAGGGGTGTGCGGGAAACGGTGCCCCCACGTCTGCACTCCTTGATGGGCACGGATAGATGTGTCAGGGTACAGGGTAAGGGCGTGGAGGGCGGGGCGAGGGTGGTCGGGAGCTGCCTGATGGTGGCATTTCAGCAGGGACCGAGGTTGGGGATGGTGCAGGCTGCCAGCAACTCATCAGGTGTGTGCCCGGAGGGGGTAGAGAGCTAGGTGTCTGCCAGGATGGTGCTGGCTAATGGGCAGTGACAGGGCTGGGGGGCCCAGGTGACCCAGTCAGCTCTGAAGGTGCTGCACCGGCAGGTGAGGAGAGGCTGGAGGTTCTGGCTGGATGAAGCTTCCGGGAAACCTGAACCCCCTCTTCCCCGCCCCCGCCCGGAGCCCAGGATGGGAGGAGAGGGCTTGTTTTGAGGAGACCAATCTGTGTGGTTTTTGTCAAAGGATCCCCAGTGAGACTCAGAAGCTTTTGGAAGAATTCCATTGGCAGAAGCCCTGCAGGTGTGGACCGGGGGACCGGCAGGAAGAAATGTGTTCCGATCCATGCAGGCTGAGGGGACTCGGTGACAGGTACTGCTGCGTCCCCCTCCCCTCACCTGCTCGAGCTGGGGTGTCTGCACCACGTCCCTGGCGTGTGCCGGGTGGAGCCAGGGCAGAGCCCTCCCCTCTGGTTCAGCGTCTCCAGGTGAGGAGCTCCTGACCCAGGAGAACCCATCTCAGAGTGAGGATCTGGACTTGGGGCCGACGTGGCAGGAGGGAGACGGGGAGGCCTGGGGAGGAGGGACTGATCCGAGCGGTGGGGATGGGGGTGGATGTGCGCCTCAAACTAGGGCAGAGGCTGGGCTGGCGGGAGCAGGTGGGTGAGAGGTCAGCGCCCGGGCTGCCGTGTGTGTGTGTGTGTGTGTGTGTGTGTGTGTGTGTGTGTGGACACGTGTGTGGACTCAGGCTTCCCTCCGAGTGAGTGGGCAGCTGGGGCGGTCCAGGGACATGATGTGCGACTGGGGTTCTGGAAGAATCTGCTTTGGCTACTGACTTTTGCTTCGCATTTAAATTCTTGGAATGCTCTGAAGCCCCAAGGAAATCAATCTCCAGGCTTTTGTGCTTGCCTTTTCATGCTGTTAACATAATCTAGTACTTTCCGTGCGAGGCACAGATACCGGTAGCTGGGATCGAGTTGTCTTTCTTCTTGACTCTTGTACATCGAACCGAGAAGTGTCAGAACTGAATTAAGTTTGTCCAGCGTGATTAATTCTCCACATTCCCGGCTGATCGCTATCGGGCCCTTGGCGATTCATTTTCCTATCTTCCCGTGTCTAGATGGACGTGGTCAGCTTATCAGGGTTGTCATCCCACACCCCCACTTCCCCTTCTCACGCTCTGTGAGGCCATTGTTGTTTCCTGCTCCCGGTTGGGTTCTGTCCTCCAGCCGCTCTCCCTCAGCCTCTCTGCCCCAGGTCTCCGGTTCCCTGTCCCTCCCGGTCCCCGTGGTAGGACGTGTCGAGCCTCCCAGGTGAATCAGCAGCTCTGCCCTGACTCAAGCACTGGCGGCACTTGGCTTTCGGGACCGAGCCGGTGGCCCTTCTGAGGATGCAGTTTACCGGGTGTTTTTCTTCCACGTGGGCAACTCCGAAAGGCCTGCTGGGTAGTCACATTACCCTGCTTGGCCAACTGCCAGGGCCTGCGAGGGAGCGTGTGAGCTGTCCTCCCCAACCGGGTTTGGCTTTGTGCGCATAGGGGTGGGGGTGGGGAGCAGATCTTTGAGTCATTAGGGTGCGTATGAATTTTACATTTAAGCATCTCGAGGGGTATTTGTTTTTCCTTTGCTGTTATTGCTGTTGTGTTTGCGTTTGCTTTTTCATGTGCAGGCTTGATTTTATTTACTTATTTTTATTGAATTTCTACAGAGAGGAAGGAAGAGGGATCGAGAGTTAGAAACATCAATGAGAAAGAAACATTGATCAGCTGCCTCCTGCACACCACCTACTGGGGATGTGCCTGCAACCAAGGTGCATGCCCTTGACCAGAATCGAACCCGAGACCCTTCTGTCCACAGGCCGACGCTCTATCCACTGAGCCACACCGGTCAGGGCACATGTACAGGCTTTAACTGGATGTAAGCCACTTTGTAAAACTCACACTGCAAAGATGCATAGAGCCCGGCCAGCATGGCTCAGAGGTTGAGTGTCAACCTATGAACCAGGAAGTCATGGTTCAATTCCAGGTCAGGGCACATGCCGGATTGCAGGCTCGATCCCCAGTAGGGGGCGTGCTGGAGGCAGCCAATCAATGATTCTCATCATTGATGTTTCTATCTCTTGCTCTCCCTCTCTAAAATTAACAAAAATCTATATCTATATGTGTGTGTGTGTGTATGTGTGTGTGTATATGTATATATATATAGATAGATATATATATATATCTATATATATATAGATAGATATATAAAAGCTTCCATATATATAAAAGCTTAAGCGATAACCCACACTGACCACTGGAGGGCAGACACTCAACGCAGGCATGGAAACATGGAACAGTATGATGAATCTCAGAAGGAAGAGGTGAGGGGGGAGGGGGAGAAGAGCTTAACCAAAGATCTTATTTGCATACTAGAGGCCCGGTGTACAAATTTGTGCACCGGTGGGGTTCCTTGGCCTGGCCTGCGGGGATCCGGCCAAAACCAGCTCTCCGACATCCCCCGAGGGGTCCTGGATTGCAAGAGGGTGCAGACCAGGCCTAGGCAGCCCACTGGTGCACGAATCCGTGCACTGAGCCTCTAGCATATTTAAAAAAAGAGAGAGAGAGAGGCATAGAGTTGCATGCCCACCAGTGAGTGCAGCAGGCTCCACGGCAAGGAGCAATGGGACCAAGGCCTGAGGGGGCCTGCAGCCACCAACCAGGCTTATATGTAAAGTGTGAGGCTATGACGCTTGTGGAAGATGGATGGGATTTGGGGAGAGGTCAGGCCTGACACCAATAGCACAATCCGTAAGAGGAGAAAACTGAAACGACCTTGTGAAACTAAAAGCCTTCTGCTCCGTGGAGCCTGAGGAGGGTGAAGACAAGCTGCAGGAAAGGAGGGAGTCTGTGCAGGGCGCGGGTGGGACGGAGGGCCCTGTGGCCCCTGGAACTGATCCAGAACTCAGAACTCAACAGGAGAGCACAGATCCTATTAGAGCACCAGCGGAGAGATGTAGGCGCTTGGGCGCGAGCCGCCGTGGTGGTGCTGCCTTCCCGTCCACAGAGGAGGCAGTTGTGGACGAAAAGGGGCCTTGTGCTGACCTGACAAGCTGGGGCGGGTGCGGGGGGAGTCCTGTGGTGACCCTGCAAAGTCAGACCCAAAGTAACCACCGAGGATGGTGAGAAATTAAACTGTTGAACGGTTTATGGCAGATAGTCTGGTTCTAGGCTAGAATCTCCCTGACAAAAGTCAATCTTGACCTCAATGGGGCCTGTCTGTGACCTGTTGCATCTAAGGTCACATTCCTTTGGAATGGCAGGGTGAGCCCCTTTGCCAGGCCCCTCAGGGCACAGACTGTGCACCAGGGCTGAGACCATAAGTCCTCTCACTGTTATAGCATGTTAATTGTTGACTTAACTCCTGCACCCACATACCCACCGAGGTAAAACATGTCTGTCATTTTACTTGTCATCCAGCCCCGGAGTTTCCCCCCCTTTGCTTTCTCCCACCTCCCGGACCTATCCTGAGACCTCTCAATTGGAGGGCGGACACTCTGACCACCCACCCCTAACCCCCAGCCGAGCCAAACCATCCAGGGCTGTGCCTTCTCTTCTGATGTAATGTACAGATAGTCCTCGGGTTACGTGGGACTCGACGTATGTCATTTCGTGGTTACATTGCCATCTCCCATCCTATATAATAAAAGCCTAATATGCTAAGTGCCCAGACATCCAATCCATCAAAGTGTAATATGCTAATGATATGCTAAGGCCACTCAACCACTTGTTATGACATGCACTGACCACCAGGGGGCAGACAACCGGTTGACCAGTCACTATGATGTGCATTGACCACCAGGGAGTGGATGCTCCAGCTGGTAGGTTAGCTTGCTGCTGGGGTCTGGCAGATCGGGACAGAGCAAGGAGCAGACCTAAGCCATCAGTCAGACATCCCTGAGGGCTCCTGGACTGCAAATAGGGTGCAGGGTGAGCTGAAGGACCACCCCGCTCTCCCCGCCCTTCTCCTCCAGCACGAGTGCATGAATTTCATGCACTGGGCCTCTAGTTTATTTATAAAAAAAAAAAAGTTCCGTCATTTCGACGTCTGTACATATGTGCTTTACGTTTTTATTATTTATTTACCACAAGTGAAGGTCAGGAATTGTTCTCTAAGTTTTTTGTTACTGTTTCACTTAATTACTGCTGTGTATGTGCTGCATGTGAGTTATGTAAGTGCTTATGTAGGTGGGGCGAAAATTGCGTTGCCTCGGGCCATAGGAACCCAAGGGCCAGCCTACTGTTTAAAATAAGGCAAAGCCGCCATTCCCTGGAGCGCTGTCTGCATAAGCAGAGATCCTGCTTCCAGCTTCTGGCAGTTGTCCATAGTTTGGCTCAGATAGACTCACAGAAAGCCTTTCCAGGTTGGACTGTGTCTTATGTGCACAGGTCTCCCACGCATTCAGCTGCACGGTCAGTAACGTATGACCTTCCCCACGTTGACTAGGGCGACGGCCAGGTACAGAGGTCACCAGGGTGGTGCCCAGGTGCTTGGCGAAGGACAACAGTAGGGTGGGCCTTCCGCCCAAGGGTGCCTTTCCCTCCCGTAACACTGATCTGGAGGGTGGATCCCCTGACCTTTCCTCCCTGAGACCCCTCTAGGCCTCGAGTTACAGCTCCAGGCCCGGAGAAGCAACAAAAGTAACCCCAGCTGCGTGAGCGACCCCTGCCCTGGTGCCGCCAAGTCAACCAGGGGAGGACACACCTGGAAGGACACTGACCATCCTATTCAGCTCTTCCCTGGGGCCTCCCCTACAGTCCTGAAACCCTCAGGACGCAGGACCCAGTGCCGCTCTCCGCTCCCCAGAGCACCTTTGCCTTTCCCTCCCCAGCCCCAGGCTGCACCATCACCTTCCTCACTCCCAAGCTCCAAGGGCCCTTGCTTTGCCACCTAAGCTTGTTTCCTAAGCCCGTTTTTCCTAGGAATCCCCTTTCTCCCTCTGCGATTTACCCAACACATGTTCTCTTACAGTTTTGCTCCGGGTTCTGAATTCTTTCCCAGCCAGAACCCAAGTGCTGAGGTTGAGGAACCGGTGTTGAGAGTGGCATAGCCCACGTGTCTGCCCAGGTGCAAAGCATCATCACCTCGGGGCTCCCTCCCTTGCTCCCTGCTGCAACCTGTTCCTTAGCACACGTGTCTGTATCTACTGCGGCGTTTCTTTTTAGAAAACCTCGTTTGGCATAAATAAGGGTGGATGACGGGGAGCAGAGCAGGGTCCTGCGCTCAGTTCCGGTCGAGGGCGCACACTTGGAGGCGGCACCCCATCCCTGAGTCCTCTCCCCCCTCTGAAATAAGCACGAAAATAACAGCGGTAGTTCCGTCCTTGTAACTTCTGCTTGTCTCGTGTTGGTGATGGTCTTGCAGGCTCTTAGACACTTGCTCAAGGTCACACTGAGGTCACCGGCAGGGCGGGTACCGCTCCGGACAGTGGGGACCACGGGTGGCAAGAGGAGTATCCCGAACCGCCGGGCGGGCTGCCGGGGGTCCACCCGCCTTCCCAGCCGGCGCGCCCTCCCGCCGCCTCCCTTCGCCCCGCTGCCCGCCTTCGCGACTCCAGGACACGCCCACGTCGGCGTAGGCCCCGCCCTTCCGTCGGCGTATCCCCGCCCCCTGCGGTTTCAGGCCCCGCCCACCAGGACGCAGCTCCGTCCCCTCCGTCGGCGCTGGCCCGCCCTGCCGTCTGAGGCTCCGCCCACCCGGACGCAGCCCAATCCCCGTGCGCGCGGCGCCGCTGAGGGGCGGGCGGCGGCTGGCCGAACGGCCAATGAGCGCGGCCGGAGGGGGCGGGGCCGCGTGGTGCGCTCCCCGCCGCTGAAGCGCGTCGGCTGTTGCGGGAGGAGCGCGGCCTGCGGGGCCGGCGGCTCTGTCGCTCCGCCCGGCCGGCCGTGGCCGCCGCCGCGCTCAGGTACCGGCCCAGCGTCGGCCCTTGAGGCGGCGGCCGGGCGCGCGCCCCCCGCCCGTGCGTGCGCGCCCCGCAGGGCCCTGCGTGCGCGCGCGTGCGCGTGGCCGCGCGTGAACTTGGGCCGGACGGGCCGGCTGCCGGCTGCGCGCAGACCTGGCCGCGCGGCCCGATGCGCCGCCACCCGCGTGAGTGCCGGGCGTTTTCGCCGCTGGACCCCGTGGCGCGGCGGTCGGGCCGCTGAGGGCGCGGGGCACCGGGGGCTGGGCTCCCGCCGCGCGCACGCCTCCTCGGACCGGCCCGGGACCCCCGCGCCGCGGAAGCCCACGTGCGCCCCGGCGCCCCGTGTCCCCCGCGGCCCTGAGGGGCCGCGCCCGGGCCGCGCCGCCACTTGTTGAACCGCCGTGAGTGTCGCCGGAGCGGGTGTCGTCGCTCCCGGGCTCACGTGCTTGTCATTTCGCAGCGAGAGAAGCAGGAAGTTGGACGGGACCGACGGCGCGTTAGGAGCCTCCAGGGTGGCCCCGCGCGACGTGGGAGGCCGGACCCTCCGCGGCCGGTGCGCGGGGTGGGGACCGCACGCACCCGAGGGCGTAAGTCTCGGACTCGCGGGGCGTCTGCGCTTCACCCCCACTTCCCCTCCCTCCGCGCGTCCCGCCGCGGGCGCCGCCGCCGGCCCCGGGCCTTTGTGCGCCGAGTCGGGCGGGAGGGCGGCCCGGCCGCGCGTTGGTTCGGCCGCGGGATCGGAGCGGAGGTTCTGCGTCTCCCGCGGGTCGGCGGCCGCGGCTCCCGGGGGTGAGCGCGACCCGGAAACCGGCCGCCGGGCGTGGGGGGGGGGCGGGGAGTGGCGCCTCGCGCGGCGACGGGAGAAGGTGGGGAGACGCTTCGCCCCGATGACTTTGAAGTTCTTTTTTTAAAGAATATGTTTTTATTGACTTCCGGGAGAAAGGGGGAGGGGAAGGGGGAGAGACACGTCGGTGATGGGAGAGAAGGGCGGCGGGCGCCCCGCGATGGAGCCGCAGCGGGCGTGTGCCCTGCCCTCCGCCGGCCGAGGCCCGGTCCGCGGAGCCCAGCCCGCGCCGGGGCCTGCGGTTCCAGCGTGTAACCCGGACAGAAAGGGCGGGCTGGGCAGTGCTGTCCGGGCGGCGGTGCTCCGTGATGCTCCCTCGCAAGTCGCCGTTGGACGCGCCTGCTCAGGACTCGCCCCGGTGCTGTGCGCAGAGACCCGGTCCCCCGTGGCTCCCCTTCGGTCCCGGGGCCCGGGCCGCGGCCTGGAGCTCCGTCCCTCCCTCCGGGGCTGTCCGCTGCCACCGTGAGGGTCACCGACAGGGCACGCGTGAGCGAGTGGGAGCTCCCTGGGAGTTGGGCCCGAAGGAGGCAGAGCGTCCTTGTTGCTCTGGAAACACCCACGGGACAAAGCCCCGAGTTCCTGTGTCTCCAGGTGGACGCGTGGGGGCCTCTCCTGGTGGAGGGGCAGGCGCAGGGACCACAGTAGCTTCGCCGTGTCTTCACTGCAAAGTTCAAAAAAAAAAAAAAAACAACTTAAAAAGCAATACAGGTTTTTATAGAAACCCTTGTAGCTTTTCCTGCAGCGATCTTAAAATTATTGATTTAAATTTATTGATGTCAGGGAAGAAGGGAGGGAGGGAAACATCAGTGATGAGAGAGAATCATGCAACGGGCTGCCTCCTGCACGCCCCCTACTGGGGGTGGAGTTGCAGGCATGTGCCCTGACGGGGTGGAACCGAGACCTCCTGGTTATAGGCAACGCTCAGCCACTGAGCCAGGGCCGCTGGGGCAATACTTAAAGGAAGCTGACTTCCCGCCTTGAGCATCCCCTATAATCCTATATAATAAAAAGCTAATGTGCAAGGTGGCCACCGGGAGGCAGAGGGAGGCAGATGCTCACCGCAGGAGCTGCCCCTGGTGGGCAGTGCGCTCCCACAGGGAGAGCCGGGTTCATGGCTGGGCGGGGGCTCAGTGGCGGGAGACTCTCCTGCCTCCACTGCAGGCTGCAGGTGGGTAAGGACGTCGCCCCCCCGACGTCTCCTGGCCTGCGAGAGGGGGGCTGCCAGAGGCCGCAGGCGGGCCGAGGGACCCCCCTGAGCGCAGGAACTTCATGCACGGGCCGCTAGTCCGTTATAAATGGTCATAACTTACGCGCCAGGAACCTGGGCATCTCCACGTGTGTCATTCACTTCCATTCCTCGTGGCCTCGTGTAGTGGATGGTTCTCTCCTGTTTCCAGTCACGGAAACGCAGGCTCAGCCCAGCCAGCGAGCGATCGGGCAGCCGGACCAGGAGCCGCCTCACCCGCTTCCGCTCCCAGCGCAGCCACGTGCTGCGGCCTTTCTCCTTCAGCGGGAACAGCGACGCTCCGGCTTTCCTGCCCTGTGCTGACTGTGGCGCTGACCTTCAGGCGTGGAGCCTCCGTCCTTTAAACCGAGTTTCCTGCTGTCCACACCTGCTTGTGGGGTGTAGTGTCGCCAAGACACTGGCTGGTCAGGATGGGCGCTTTGTCTCTTGTGTTGAAGTCTCTTATTTATTATTATCTCTAAAAAACCTCTTCCCCCCCTGACTCGTCTCGCCACCTCCAGCCCGCCCTGGGGTCTGCGTGGGCCATGCTGTCCGCACACAGGTTCTTAGCTCTCTTCCCACCCTCCCTCCCCCACCTTCCCTCTGAGCTTCTGCAGTCGGGTCCCTGCTTCTGTGTCTCTGGATCCATTTTGTTCGTCAGTTTAGTAGTTTTGTCACTTGGAGTCCACACGAGTGGGACCATGTGTTGCACTGGGCGCGATGCTCTCGAGTCCCTCCGCGCCGTCTCAGGGAAGGGGTCCTGCTTTTCCTCGGCCGCATAGCGTTCCCGGGTGCAGATGTGCCCGCTCGCCCCCGGATGGGCCCCGGGCTGCTCCCAGAGCTCAGCTGTTGTAAGCTGTGCACACGGGGGTGCACGTGTCCTTCCTGGTTGGTGTTTCCGGTTTCTTGGGATTTATTCCCAGAAGTGGGATCGCTGGGTCCCATGGCAGTTCCAGTTTTAACTTTTTGAGGAAACCACGCTGTTCTCCTCAGCGGCTGCACCCGTCTGCGTTCCGACCAGCAGTGCCCGGGGGTTCCTTTCTCCCGTCCTCCAGCACTTGTGGGAGGAGGGCAGCCATGCTGACAGCCCAGGTGATACCTTATTGTCGTTTACTTTGCGTCTCGGAGCGTTTACTTTGCGTCTCGGAGCCTTTTTTCATGGCCCTCGGCCCATGTCTATCCTCCTCGGAGAAGCGTCTATTGTGTGCTCGCCCACATTGAGCTGCGTGGGGTCCGCGTGGATTTAGGAAGCAGATCTTTGATCAGGCGTGTTGTTGCCAGTGTTCTCCCTACAGCGGCTCCCTTTCCGTTTTGCCGATGGTTTCTTTGCTCTGCGGACGCTTTTTACGTTGCTGTGGTCCCGCGTGTGTATTGTCTCCTCGGCGTCCATTGCGAGCGCGTGCACACACGTGTGCAAACCCGCAGCGCACACCTGGCGGCAGCCCCCGGGGGGCGGCGCGGCCTCTGGCCTGTCGCCGGCGGTTAGCGCACCCGGGTGTGAGCTCTGCGTGTGTGGCGCCCTCTTCTAAGGCGTCGGCATGAACTTCAGGACACCCCTCCCCGCTCAGGCTGTGGGTCCGAGGAGGTGCGGTGCTGCTGCCATGGGTGCGGAGTCTGAGCGGCCCCACCCGACGGGCTGCTCAGAGCCCCTGTCTGTGGCCTGCTGCTCCCCAGGGTGGTGAGGGGGCTGTGGGGCCCAGGCCTCGTGCCAGGCGTGTGGCCCGTCATCGCAGCAGGCCGGTTGGGGTCCCAGGGCAGGTGTGGTGGAGTGGGTGGCCTTGCCCTCCCTGAGGACAAATGACAGCTCCATTTTTAATTTGGCGGCGAGTCCTCCCCGGTTCTGTTCTCCCTGCCTGGGTCCCATGGCTGGGGTGCTGTCCCCTCTGGGGGTGGGGTGGGTGGCCCTGTGGAAGGTGCATCCTCCCCAGTCCTGCTCTCTCCATGCTGGTGGCTCCCTGCCTGGGTCCTGCTCAGCGTGGGAGACTGTCCATGGGGCTTGGCCGTCTCCACGCTTGTCCATGGGGATAGGTCTCAGCACAGCTCCTCCCCCTCCGGCTGTGGCTGTCTGGGCGCCCCCTCCCAGGGCTGGAGGGCTCAGTGCTCATCCCAGCATCGCCTGCGTCACCCCATCTAGCTTCAGTGGGGGAAGGGTGTTTAATTCCTTTGGGCCTTTGTCAGAAGTGAGGTGGGCATTGGGCCGTCCGTGGGCAGTGGAGAGGTGGGCATTGGGCCGTCTGTGGGCATTGGGCCGTCCGTGGGCAGTGGAGAGGTGGGCATTGGGCCGTCCGTGGGCAGTGGTTTGGGGCTCCTCCCTGCTGGTCGAGACTCGGCTCCCCAGCACCTTCAGCTTTCACGGACGCCGATTCTCTCTCCTGACAGGCAGACACGAGGCTGTGAAGAGCCGTGGGAGATGGACCGCTCACCTGTGACCCGGACGCGCAGCCAGGAGGGTTAGCGCAGACCCGCAGGGCCCGCCCACCCGATGCTCTGCAACCCCAGGGCCCGTCGGTGCGGACGGAGGACCCGGCGGGCCCCTGACCATGGTCACGCTCATCACCGAGAAGCTGCAGAACCAGAGCCTGGACGACCTCGCGCACCAGAGCTACGATGCCGGCCCGGTGAGCCCGAGGGCGCTGCTGGGCTGGGGGGCGGGGGTGGGGGGGGCGCGGGGCGGGGTGCAGGGCACCCGCCGTCCCCAGAGCCTGCCAGCCTCGTGGTGGTGGGTTTTCAGCGTCATTACCCCAACCTTTCCTCTAACTCATCCCAGGATGTTTTGTTTTTAATGTTTGTATTAATTTCAGAGAAGAAGGGAGAGGGGGAGGGAGCGAGAGAGGAACATCAATGATGAGAGAACCATCGATCGGCTGCCTCCTGCACGCCCCCCACTGGGGACCGAGCCCACAACCCGGGCCTGTGCCCCGACCGGAATCTGTGACCTCCTGGGTCATACGTGAATGCTCAACCCCTGAGCCACGTGGCCGGGAGATACGCTTTTTATTTACTCATTTATTTTTTAGAGAGAGGAAGGGAAAGAGAGAACAAGAGGGAGGGGGACATGGGTAGGGAGCCTCCTGTGAGCACCCCGGCTGGGATGGAACTGGGATGGGACAGCGTCCAGCTGACAGCCACCGTCAGGGCAAAACCCCAGCAGTTAGTGAAAGTCTGACCCACACAGTGTGCAGACCCTCGGCGCACAGCTCCCGACGGCTGCGTGTGCCCACCCTCCCGAGAGCCTCGTCGGGTCTGTCGCCAGCGGTGAGCTGCGCTGTGTCTGGACTTGCCGGGGGTGGCGCCATCTTTGAGGGGTGTCAGCGTGAGCTTCAGGACACCCTGCCCTGGTCAGGTTGTGGTGGTGGCTGTGGGCCCAGCGCTGTGGGGTGTGGAGCCCGTCTCGGCGGCTGGATCTGCGTGGGCGCTGTCCTCGCTGTGCGGCCGGGTGGGTGCTGGGCATATCGGGGCCCTTGTGAGATGTGACTGTGCTGCGCCCCTGAAACTCATGGAGGAATATTGACGGCGAACGATAGCTGAAAAGGAGAGGCTTTTAAAAGGGGGAGGAGTTCTCGGGGTCGCGCCGGAAGGGCCGGTGCTGGGAAGGGGAGCGCGTGGGCCCTGAAGGCCGTCTCCTGAATGTCTCTCCCTGTCGCGCGCAGTGTTCGGCGGAGAAACGCAGCAGCAAGAGTGGCCGTGCGTTCCCTTTCGAGACCAACGGTGAGTGTTGGAAGCTGTAGGCTGCGTCGCCACCCGCCTCGCCTCACGGTGGGGTCACAGACCTGCCTCGCCCTCCGCGGGTCTGTGGTCCGGCCACATGGGCCTCTGGGGGAGGACAGGCCAGCAGTGCATGCTTGGTTGGCTTGTGCTGGACCAGCAGTGCGTGCGTGTGCGTGCGTGTGTGTGAGTGTGTGTGAGTGCATGTGTGTAAGTGAGTGTGTGGCGGGGGGCAGCCATGCCCTGGAGTGTGTGGGTCTGCCCTCCACCCTCCAGGGCACAACCCCACATATGTGCCCTGTGGTCTGAATGGGTCAAGTGCCCTTGCCACCCAAGTATGAGTGTGTGTGTGCGTGCGTGCAAGGGTGAGCACGAGTATGCACGTGAGTGTGAATGAGTGTGAGCGAGTGCATGTAAGTGAATGTGAGTGCACACGAGTGTGAGTCCATGTGCACAAGTGTGCGTGTGTGAGCACTGAGTGTGCATGTGAGTGAGCGAGTGTGAGCGAGTGTGAATACATGTCCATGACTGCATGTGTGAGCACCGAGTGTGCGTGTGAGTGAGTGTGCGTGTGAGTGTGCGTGCATGTGAGTGTGCATGTGAGTGAGTGTGCGTGTGAGTGAGTGTGCATGTGAGTGTGC
>PVJC01006610.1:0-45134 GCA_004026665.1 Murina feae
TTGTCTCATTTTTCTTAACGAGAAGTTGATTTTAAAAAATGATTCGAGTCTCTTTCTTATGTTTTATAAACTTTTTTTCTTAACTTGGAGGGATCTTTTTTTCATCAAAATTCAGATAAGAGTAAGTTTCAAAACTTCCCAAAATTAAAGCTAGTAAATACATTATATCTCATTTTAATTAGCTTATTTTCCTATCCATCTATCTATCCATTCATCCATCCATACATCCATCCAACCACTTATCTTTCTATCCTTCTTTGGTTAATATCTTTTGCACTCATATTTTAAGCATCATCTATTTGCTCATGCTCCAATATTTACCTTCGGCACTGATGAATCTTCACACTTTCAGATTTATATGTCCAAAAGCCTAGTGGACATCTCCATTGGGATGTCCAATGGGCACTGAAAACTCGACATGGTCAAAACCAAACTTATTTTCCTCATCTTCTAAATGCAAATTTGCTGTTCCTCCTACATGTCTATATTTTCTATCTCAGTTTATGTTATCACCATTCAGAATGACTCCAAGCCAGAAACTTGGAGTCATTCTGGATTCCTCACCTCTCCTTCATCCTTCCCATCCAATCTGCCATTCAAGCCAGGTTTAGAATCATCCTAGATGTCTTACCTCTCCTTCCAACCAGTCAATAACATCACTTCTTAAATGTTTAGTTTCCCTCTCCTCTTTATCCTAGCTACATTGACTTAGGAAGTATCCTCACCAGGGTCTTTGACAATAGCTTCTTAATTGGTCTCTGGACCTCCTTGGTTTTTCTTCATTTACATCCATTGTTTATTTTCCTGCCAGAATGATCTTCCTGAATGATCTTGTTACTCTCCAGCTAACATCCTTCAGCAGTTCTCTATTTCCCTTGAGATAAATCTCAGGCGACGTACATATCCCCATCTGCGGTGATGTAAACAACTTCTGTTCCTTCTTCCTGTAATTCCTCTGTGTCCTTTATGGCCTACATGGCACCTGCATATTCATTGAAACATAGCTCAAGGATTGCGTAGGAAGTTTTCCTAGACCTTGCACAAGGTTTACCTCCTTCATGCTTCATTGGTACCCTTCACCTACCTCTAATGTCGCACTTAGCATTTAAGAACTGTTTATGTGTTCGTCTCCCTCACTAGCATTTCAGGTTCCTGTGTCAGGGAGTGTGTATGTGTGTGTACATATGTGTGTGTGTGTGGTGGGGGTGGGGGGTAAGGGGGTAGGTGGTATTTAAACATAGTACCCATTGTACATCATGGCACATAGTTGACACACAGTCTATTGAAGTGAACTAAACAATTCTGGTACATCTTTCTATCTATTACCAGATATACTTTCTCTCTCCCTTGGGCACAATTGAATAAACACTGCCAGTTCAACAGTGTTCCATTTTTCTGAGCTCTGGGCATACCACCTTCCTTCTGTAGATACATTCTTCAGATATGCTAGTACTATTGATTAAGATATAGCTCCCTTTTTAGAGCAATCACATCTCTCTAGACTACATCCTAGACTCCTTCATTGGGTTTCTTCATGCCTTCATTCATTAGTTCACTTATTCTAATCATGGAAGGCTGGCTGTTTAAAAGGCATCTACTAGGGTTTTAGCGGATGGTGATCTTTGTATTACCAGCCTTCACTGTGGAGCATGAAGTGTGAGCCCAGTGGATGCTCCATTGGCTGGGATATGTGCAACGACAGGAGCCAATGGCAGGGAAGATCAGCAGTCGTATATGGACACCAAGTCCAACTTCAGGGGAGTCCCTCAGGTTCCTGAGAATAGGTTAGTATTAGGTTAAGAGCTCTAGCTTTTTTTTTTTTTTTTAACTTTGTAAATGTAACTGTTTCTAATGAAACATGAGGTTATAAAGTTTTCATTGTAACCAAATCAAACCAAGCTGGAAAAAAGTTTTCGGGTCAGTTAACACATGATTGTCATCCACATCATAACATGCTGTTGTGGAAATGGAGGGACTATGGTTCAGAAAAAGGATTTGCTCATTAATATCAAATGTCCTAGAGTTTACAACACTGCCAGCTGAAGGACTGTTTTGACTTTATACCTTGACCCCTGCTCCAGGTGTGAAGAGAAAGAATTTTGGAAACACCTGCAGCCATTCTCCTTTATTACAAACGTGAATGATTCCAAGGGGAATGTGTAGGGAAGGATATTGCAGATTCCTTGGTGTCACCCTCTACAGACTTCTAGTGTTTTCTATTGGCCCAAAGCACACAGGGCCAAAGCAAGTTGTAATGGAAGGTGCATGTCCTCAACACTTGCTCCGCACATTACAACCTTTATTCAAAAGCTCACAAGTGTTGATGTTGGCACCATGACTATTGAACTACCCCGGAATAACTTGTATCTGATTTATGAAAAGTCAACACCCACACATGTATGGCAGGAGGAAGGACAATGACAAAAGGAATGGTTTCAAATGCAAACGGGTTCTTCCCCTGACAGCAGAAATAAATATTTCTTTTACTAGCACCTGAACCTCAGCATAGCTTCAAGTGTTAGTGAAGGAGCTCTTGTTTTGGAGGGAGGCGGACTTGGTTTCAAACCTTCAGCTAACAGCTTAGTGGACAAGTTCTTTACTATGAATCTCTTTAACTGTTAAATGGAGGTAACAGGACTAACTTTATTGAGTTGTTCTGATAATTAAAAGAGATAATGTTGAAAAGCGCAACGGCAGATGATAAGCTTTCAACAAATGGTAGTCTATCTCATCATCATCATCATCATCATCGTCATCACCATCATCATCACTTAAGAATGAGTTCTATGTGCCTGGAGTAAGCCTGGCTAGTCTTCAGTTCTCAATCCTCTTCCCCTTGGGATGTGATTTGGTTGACAGCGATGGGAGCCTGAGAAGGACCTAGTGGTCATCCCATCTGCCAGTTGCCTTTTTCTGCTTTCTTGGTTAGGAAAGAAATGCTTTTGGTTTTTAGGAACTCTGTTTACACAGGGTTTATTTAGCATTTTATTCTCTGAAGGTGCTGGCATAGCTTCCGTCTGTAATTCTAAGGAAAAGGCATTAGCTGTGCCTTTCTTTGTTGGTAGGGAACATTTCTATAGATAAGCACCCCGCCCAGTAAATAAACTGCATTGTTATTACATTGCCTAGCAATTCACCTGTAACAAACGGCTGTGCTTGCTACAATGACGTGATAGCTAATCCACATTGCTGCATGATTTTATCTTCTACCCAAGGAGGCTGGCAAGTTTAAAGGGGACACCCTCAAGGATCAGCTCAGGGAAACCAGGTCTGGTTTTGCTGAGCGAGGTTTTCGCGGTGGGTACACCAAAAGTCCTATGTGCGGATTTTGAACGAGTGCTTAATTTCAGGATCAATTACCTTAAGCTTCCCACAAGCAGGTTTTACCTAAAGCTTTTGTTTGATTTAATTAAGGGAGAGTCTCAGTCCTCAAGTCTGCGGTTATTACAGAGGATATTCTTTTCCCCCTTCCTTCATTAGAAGTTTTGGATATGCAAATAGCCTGTCATCCAACTTGCTTTAAAACGAAATGACAGTGGTCTAGGTCGAAAGCTTCTGGAAGGAAGTGGTTGGGTTTGGACTTCTCAGGGGGCGGTGCCTCTCCTGGAAAAGGCACAAACTTAGAGTTCATCCTGGGTTCAACTCTTGGCTTTAGCCATTATCAGCCACATGGCCCTGGGCAAGTTATTCATATTTCTGTAATCTTTTTGTTGCTGTTGTCCCAAAGCTGGTTTAAGATAATACTTGACCAGATTTTAGTCATTACTTTTCTAATGGTCTCTGACACGTTGCATGGCTTAAATATTACTGGCAGTGCTTCTCATAAAGACAAGAATGCTTCAGATTTGGGAAACTTGTCGCAGTGGTACCAGTTGTTTCCCTCCCATTCATTCCTCCCTGACCCTTCTCTGAGGAAAGAAAAGGTGCCTTACTCCTCCTAGTGATGGCTGGGTAGGGGGACTGCTTGCTATGTGTCTCTCTCTAACCTCCTCTTTCTGTCCATCTCCAGCACCACCCATAGCTAACATTTGCTGAAGGCTTATGGGGGACCAGGCACTTCACAGCCATGATCTTACTTAATCCCCACGAAAGCCGTTATTATTGCCATTTTACAGGTGAGGAATTTGAGGCTTAAAGGGGTGAAGCAAATTACCCAAGGTCACACAGCTAATTAGTGTTAGACTCAGGCCTAGTTTCTCTCCAAGGCTCGTGTGGAAGGCTGACAAGGGATGAGCTGTCCTTCCAGTGTCTTGCTTTCCTCAGGCCGGTTTCTTCTCCCACAGAAACAATGCGAGCTTCTGCCAAAGAAAACCCAGCACCCCCTCTATCACCGTCCCTGCCCCCAGCAGGTTAATAATCGGTACAATTTGGATTCGGCATACCCTTTCCCATCCCTTCCCATCTTATGTGACACCATCCTGCCCTCGTTTTTTAAGACCTTCCTTCAGTTCTGGGATGTGTCATCATCTCTCCTTTGTCCTCAGAATCTTTGTAGATGAGACTCACACTGGCTGGCACAGCTCCCCCTCCTCTCTGCCTCTGGAGCTCAATCGTGCTTCCTTATCCTTCCCTTCTCAGCCTTCTTCCGTGAGAGAAAGAGGGTTTTAGTCCTCCTACAGATGTGGGATGTGGCTTGCTGGTGCACCATTTATATCTTTCCAGTGGTTCTGCAGCTCGAAGCTCTGCTCCTGATGTCACACTAGATTAGGATCCCCTGGCATGTACTCTCAGGATTTATAGTGCCTTTTCTCGTGAAACTTACCAGGATTTGTAATTTCAAAAATTGTATCTGTGTATTTATTTGGTTAATGTCTATCTATTCTTCCCTGACTGGAAGTTTTATGCAGACAAGCATTGTGTTCTCTGTAGCTCATCTTGTCTCTGCAGAGTCTAACACAGCACTTGACATATGGTATTGCCATTTACCATGTTGGATAAAAGCTGAGCTTCAGAAGCTGGGAGGTGCTAATGACCAATGCTGGGGTTTCTTGTCCTGTGCTGCTCCTGGAGGAGCAAACAGCATGTACAGACTGCACTGCCTCTGGGTCTTTTTGCATGTGTGTGTATGTGTGTGTCTCTGAGTGTGTGTGGCATGTACACATACACATGGACACACACCCTTCCTCTGTCCATTACAGGCAGCTGAACCAGGAAGGTAAAGAATATTTTTCATGGTGTTATTTTTATGATAATCTATTTCGATGGTTAATTTGGTTTAGGACACTGATTTATCACCAGTTTATAGATCTCTCTCTCTCTCTTTTTATTGTCCTATTGAATTATAAGGATGGCATGTGTGAAATGGAACTTCTAGGCCTATTGTTCTGCTTCTCACGCAACCGGTGTAGTTCAGACAATAAAAAGATCTATAAAATTAATATATACACAGAGAGAGGAAAGAGAGGGACAGAGACAGAAAATGGGGAATGCTTTGGAATTGGATACCATGTTTATCTCTCTCTGGTGAAGTTCAGAATAAAAATTTACATGAGGAAGGGGCATAAATGAGGTATGAAGGTTGTCCTCTCGTGTGGAGAGAGGCCTAGTAATTCTCGCTTGCCTTTGCTACACAGGACACATATTTTCCTCTTGTTTTTAACCATTTTAGGGGCTTATAACTGCTGGGCTAACTTTAGAAATATGTGTTCCGTAAATATAACTTTAAATAAATACTAGGTCACTTGGATTATGTAATTACTTAGTTTGTCAGGTCTGTCCCAATTACATCACCACCAGGCATCTAAAGTGGATATTTACTTGTGAGTTTTTTTCCAGCACCTGATACACACCTGGCACATAGTAGGTACTTAATACAGAGTTGTAGGATGAAAGTATAGCTGACAAACTGTACACTGAGGTGCAATTCTGACCTCACTGATCCTTCACCAGAGGAGGGGTTGGGCTCTTTCCCATCATCCCCTCCAGCAGTTCTACCACATGGTATCCTTTTTCTGGCTAAACTCTTCCACTTCTTTTGGCTCTGTGGCTTCCCTCTTGGATTTGTTACTCTTCCCTGCTACTGACCTGCTTTTTTCAAAAAGTGAGATGAGAACAATGCTAGCGAAGCAGTTCATCCTGATAAAGTGTCTTCATTGAGGAAAAGCAACAACGATCTTCCTACCTTCTGAGGAAGCAGTTTGAATGTCCAGGTGGCAGTTCCCAGATGTGATTTCACTTGAGGTTCTTAGGTTGACTCTTTATTGCTATGCTCCAAATGATGGTTATTATTGTTACAAATATTATTATGCCAAGGAAGCCAGCTTGCAAGCACAGACAGCTGCATTGTTTACAAACATAATTAATGAGATGATTTTTAATATCAACAGCTCAGTGCCAGCCTTCCTAAAGGCTGTTTATGGGCTGGGCCACGGAGCCATTTGTAACTTCTATAGTACTTCCGTGACAGAGCCTCCTCCATGACTCGTTTCCTTCGGCTGGGTCCTGCTTTATTTTATGAATGACAAAAATAAACTTCCACTAGTACTTGTGGCTGGTGAGGAATGGTTTTATGTCTAGCAAGCTCAGGTCCACCAAAAGGTAAACACAGGAATACTTTTCTAAGAAGTGAAGGTGTGTTTCCCAGTGGCTAACTTCTGTATTTATATAATAGTCATCCAATTAAGGTGGCTGTCCTGGGGGACCGGGAAGGAATGGCACATCCCTTTCCCAGACATGGAAATGTTTTGTGTAATAGTATGCTCCATAAATACATGCAGTATATCAATATTCAGAAAAATGGCTTGTACTTCAAATAGACTTTTTTTATTGCTTAAAATATTACAGAGTAGTACATATGTCTCTTTTTTCCCCCCTTGACTTTCCCCCGGTCTTCCCTATCCCCCAGTGTCTTGTGTCCATTGGTTATGCTTATATGCATGCATACAAGTCCTTTGGTTGATCTCTTTCCTCACCACCCCCAACCTTCCCTAGTCTTCCTGCTGTAGTTTGACAGTCTGATGCTGCTCTGTTTCTGTATCTATTTTTGTTTATCAGTTTATAATGGTCTTTATTATCCATAAATGAGTGATGTCGTGTGGTATTTTTCTTTCATTTACTGGCTTATTTCACATAGCATAATGCTCTCCAGTTCCATCCATGCTGTTACAAATGGTAAGAATTCCTTCTTTTTTTACAGCAGCATAGTATTCCATTGTGTAGATGTACCACTGTTTTCTAATCCATTCATCTGCTGATGGGCACTTAGGTTGTTTCCAAATCTTAGACATAGGGTGAATTGTGCTGCGATGAACATTGGGATCTATATATCCTTTCTGATTGGTGTTTCTGGCTTCTTGGGATATATCCCTAGAAGTGGGATCACTGGGTCAAATGGCAGTTCCATTTTGAAATTTTTGAGGAAACACCATACTGTCTTCCATAGTGGTTGCACCAGTCTGCATTCTCACCAGCAGTGCACGAGGGTTCCTTTTTCTCCGCATCCTTTTTTTTTTTTTCAGAACTCCGTGTTTTAATCCCATCTTATGCAAAAAAAGCAGAAAGACATTAAAAACAGCATGTTATGACCCAAATTAATGACAGAACAGAATAATCTATTTTTAAATTCTAATCAGAAAACCTGCTTTATCACTTGGAACATATTTAGTAATAAAGACAAGCAACATTCTGCTTTTCCTTTTACTTAGATTTATTTTATGCTGAATTTACTCCCGGGCCATAAGTTTTTGTTTCTTCAGTTTCTTCTGAGATATCTTTTTCTTCTGTGCAACCTCCTCTTCTGGTTTGGGAACAATCTGCTCCTTTTCCGTGAGGGTCATCTCAATGTGGCAGGGCGAGCTCATGTACGGGTTAATCCGCCCATGAGCCCTGTAGGTTCTGCGCAGCATCTTGGGAGCTTTGTTCACCTGAATGTGCTCAATGACCAGAGAGTCTACATCTAAACCCTTAAGTTCAGCGTCGCTCTCGGCATTTTTAAGCATGTGCAGCAAAAATTCAGCACTCTTTTTGGGCCACTGACCCTGTGTCCAGCCCCACTGTTTTGCCTGGGCGCACCTACCCACGCCCCCGTTGTAGCGGCGGAAGGGCACGCACTGCTTCTTTAAAGTGACATCCTTCAGATACTTGGTGGCCTTTCGAATATGCATGCCCTTGATGGCCTGGGCGGTCTCACGCGTGTTCTTGAAGTGCACGCGGAGGTTGGAGCCCCTGGATTTGTATGATTTCGTGGGGTTTTCTGGGTCTAGCGAGTAGCGAACCATCTTGAGAGGCCACCAAGGCCACACACGTGCCGGGTATTCGGCCACCCCTCGCCGCGAGATACCGGCCCTCCGGAGTAAGAGGCGGCAGCGACCACGGGCTACCCGAGCTCCCTAAGGCCCCAACCTCTGCCATCGCACCCCTTCTCGGGCCGCAAAGGCCGCACGGCCCCGGGCGCCAAGTCGGGCGCCCCGATACTTCCCCCCGCACAGGGGGACACTGCCTTCAGCGAGAAACCAGTAACCGCAAGAGTTCTCTACTCAGGGGCCTCAAGGCTGGCGCCCCCAAGGCCAGGATGGCGGTGATAACCGGAGGATTCAACTCTTGGGGAGAGCTCTCCGCATCCTTGCCAGCACTTGTTGTTTGTTTATTTGTTGATGATAGCCATTCTGATAATGGTACCACATTGTCGTTTTCATTTTCATCTCTGGGATGATTAGTGACTTGGAGCATGTTTTCATATGTCTCTCGGCCTTCCTTCTGTCTTCTTTCAAAAAGTATCTATTTAGGTCCTTTGTCCATTTTTTGATTGGATTGTTTATCTTCCTTTTGTTAAGTTGTATGAGTTCCCTGTAAATGTAGATTAAACCCTTATCGGCGATAACATTTGCAAATATGTTCTCCCATGCAGTGGGCTTTCTTGTTGTTTTGGTGATGGTTTCCTTTGCTGTGCAAAAGCTTTTTATTTTGATGTAGTCCCATTTGTTTATTTTCTCTTTAGTTTCCAATGCCCTAGAAGCAGTATCAGTGAAGAAATTTCTTCGGCATATGTCAGAGATTTAGCTGCCTGTAGATTCCTCTAGTATTTTTATGGTTTCCCATCTTATGTTTAAGTCCTTTATCCAGTTTGAGTTTATTTTTGTGTATGGTGTAAATTTATGGCCTAGTTTCATTTTTTTGCATATATCTGTCCAATTTTCCCCACACCACTTATTGAAGAGACTGTCTTGACTCCATTGTATGTTCATGCCTCCTTTGTCGAATATTTAATTGGGCATATTAGTTTGGGTCGATTTCTGGGTTCTCTATTCTATTCCATTGATCTATATGTCTGTTCTTGTGCCAGTACCAGGCTGTTTTGAGAACAGTGGCTTTGTAATACAGCTTTTTATCCAGTGTTGAGATCCCACCTACTTTGTTCTTCTTTCTCAGGATTGAAGCAGCTATTCAGGGTCTTTTTTTATTCCAGATGAATTTTTGGAAAGTTCGTTCTGAAATATGCTGTTAGTATTTTAATGAAGAGTGCATTGAATCTATAGATTGCTTTGGATAGTATGGACATCTCAATGATGTTGATGCTACCAAACCGTGAACACAGTATGTTCTTCCATCTGTTTATGTCTTCCTCTATTTCCTTTTTCAGTGTCCGGTAGTTTTTTACATATAGATCTTTTACCTCCTTAGTCAAGTTTATTCCTAGGTATCTTAATTTTTTTGGTGCAATGGTAAATGGGGTTGCTTTTTTAGTCTCTGTTTCTGTAACTTTATTTTTGGTGCATAGAAATGCCATAGATTTCTTGGCATTAATTTTGTATCCTGCTACATTGTCGAATTCATTTATTAAGTCTAATAATTTTTTGATGGAGTCTTTAGGGTTTTTTGTAGGATAGACTCTATGGACCATGATGCCACACCCTGGGGTCTTAATGCCTGTGGGGACCGATAGTCTCCAATTCCCTGTCGCCCGAGCCTCTAACTGTTTGGTGGGGCTCCCTTGCGATTGGGCCAGACACAGTGAGGTTTCTTGGAATGGAACCTTATTCTGTGATCCTTTCAACTACCGGGTGTTAAAATGGTCAATTACTCTTAACACTTCAGGGGGCAGCTGGGAGGGCAATGTTACTAAACAGACCAGTAAGTCCACCCAGCATTTCTTTCATCCCTGCTTTAGGCTCCCTTTCCTTTTTCTCATAAGCAATGAGAGCTCTTTTGATTGCACCACCGCAAAAATGTATCTTACTTTGGGTTTCAGCCACCTCACTTGGCTAAACCCCACTAACCTATTCATTTGGGCTATTGTAGCTGGTATAGCATTCTCCCTCTTCCGCTGTATGTTCACCATGATAGCCCGAATAAAGGCACAGCAGGTCATGATAATACGCATCCAATGGGTGCTAATAAAAAAAGGAAGGGGGGAGATGTAGGTAGAGCACAGGAGGTTTGTCTCGGTGCAGTGGCTGATGCAGTGCTGTGAGCACACTCCAGCAATTCAAATCTTTCTGGCAAACCAGGAAGATGGCAACGCCCGCCTGAGCCCCTCCCAGAGCCACCTACACAGTACCCTGACCTTTATGCTCATTGGCTCCCTAAGAAGACCTGGTGTTCCATGATTGGCTACCTCCGCTAATATATACCGCTGTATTTCCTCAATAAAGTTAAACCTGTGTCACAGAACCTGGTCTCCAGAGTTGTGCATGCAAGCGTCCTAGCGCTAGGGGCTCCATCGTCCTCACCCCTGGGAAATCCCCTGCTTCAGTTTTTTATGTACAATATCATGTCATCTGCAAATAAGGACAGTTTTACTTCTTTTTTTCCAGTTTGGAAGCCTTTTATTTCTTCATCTTGTCTAATTGCAATGGCTAATACTTCCAGTACTATGTTGAACAGGAGTGGTGAGAGTGGGCATCCCTGTCTTGTTCCTGTTCTAAGGGGAAATGGTTTTAGTTTTTGCCCATTGAGTATGATGTTGGCTGTGGGTTTGTCATATATGGCTTTTATTATGTTGAGGAATTATCCTTCTATTCCCACCTTGCTGAGAGTTTTTACCAAAAATGAGTGTTGTATTTTGTCAAATGCTTTTTCTGCATCAATTGATATGAATATGTGGTTTTTATCTTTTAATTTGTTTATGTGATGTATCACGTTTATTGATTTGTGGATATTGTACCATCCTTGCATCCCTGGGGTAAATCCTACTTGGTCATGGTGTATTATCTTTCTGATGTACTGCTGGATCCGATTTGCCATGATTTTGTTGAGGATTTTGGCACCTATGTTCATGAGGGATATCGGCCTGTAATTCTCTTTCATTGTGTTGTCTTTATCTCGTTTTGTTATTAGGGTAATGCTGGCTTCATAGAAAGAGCTTGGAAGTATTCCTTCCTCTTGAATTTTTGGGAATAGTCTGAGGAGAATAGGTTTAGTTCTTCCTTGAATGTTTGATAAAACTCCCCTGTGAAGCCATCTGGTGCCGGGCTTTTGTTCGCTGGAAGCTTTTTGATTACTGCTTCAATTTCTTCCATAGTTATTGGCTTATTAAGATTTTTAGATTCTTCCTGATTGAGTTTTGGAAGGTTGTATTTTTCTAGGAATATGTCCACTTCCTCCAGGTTGTCCAGTTTGTTGGAATAGAGTTGTTCATAGTATTTTTTTAACAATCCTTTGCATTTCTGTGGGGTCTGTTGTTATTTCTCCTCTTTCACTTCTGATTTTGTGTATTTGGGTCTTTTTTCTTTGCTTCTTGGTGAGCCTGGCTAGAGGTTCATCAATCTTGTTTATCCTTTCAAAGAACAAGCTCTTGGTTTTGTTGATCTTTTGTATTGTTTTTTTTTTGGTCTCTATGTTTATTTCTGCTCTGATCTTTATAATTTCCTCCCTTCTGCTTACACTGGGCTTTTCTTGTTGCTCTCTTTCTAAATCTTTGAGTTGTAGGGTTAGGTAATTTATTATCTTTGTTTCTTGTTTTTTTGCAGTTGGCTTGTAGTGCTATGAACTTCCCTCTTAAGACTGCTTTCACCGTGTCCCATAGGTTTTGGATTGTTGTGTTTTCATTGTCATTTGTTGCCATGATGTTTTTTATTTCTTCTTTGATCTCTGTGGTAACCCAGTCATTGTTTAATAGCATGCTATTTAGTCTGCATGTGTTTGATTTTTTTGGATTGTTTTTATTGTAGTTGATTTCCAGTTTTATGCCATTGTGATCTGAGAGATGCTTGATATGATTTCTATCTTCATGAATTTGAAGAGACTTTGTCTGTGACCTAATATATGATCTATCTTTGAAAATGACCCATGTGCACTTGAGAAGAATGTATATTCTGTGGCTTTGGGATGAAGTGTTCTGAAGATGTCAATTAATTCCATCTGCTCTAGTGAGTCATTTAGGATTGATGTTTCTTTGCTGATTTTTTGTTTAGAGGATTTGTCCAGTGGTGATAATGGGGTATTAAAGTCCCTTACTATAATTGTATTGCTGTTAATCTCTCCCTTGATATCGTCCAGAAGTTTTTTTATGTATTTGGGTGCTCCTATATTGGGTGTGTATATGTTTACCAGAGCTATTTCTTCTTGTTGGATTGCGCCCTTTAGTACCATGAAGTGGCCTTCCTTATCTCTTTTTATGTTCTTCACTTTGAGATCTAATTTGTCAGATATAAATATTGCTACCCCAGGTTTTTTTCATTTCCATTTGCCTGAAAAACCTTTTCCCATCTCTTCACCTTCAGTCTGTGTGCATCTTTTATTATTAGGTGGGTTTCCTGTAGACAGCAGATATATGGGTCATGTTTTCTTATCCACTCAGTTACCCTATGTCTTTTGATTGGGGCATTTAATCCATTTACATTTAAAGTTATTATTGATAGATACTTGTTTGTTGCCATTTTTATTCTTTACCCCTGTGTTCTTTCTTTGTTTCCTATTTTTTTTCTCTTTACAACAGACCCTTTAACATTTCTTGCATTGCTGGTTTGGTGGTAACAAACTCCCTTAGTCCTTTTTTGTCTGTGAAGCTCCTGATTTCACCCTCAATTTTGATTGATACCCTTGCTGGGTACAGTATTCTTGGATTCAGATACTTCCTTTGCATGACTTTGTATATTTCATTCCATTCCCTTCTTGCCTGATGTGTTTCTGTTGAGAATTCTGTCACTAGTCTAATGGAAGATACTTAGTAGGTAATTTTCTGTCTCTCTCTGGCCGCTTTTAAGATTCTTACTTTGTTGTTGGTGTTTGCCAATTTAATTATAATGTGCCTTGGCGTTGGTCTTTTGGGGTTCATTTTGTTTGGGACTCTATAAGCTTCTTGGATTTGTGTGAGTTTTTTCTTCCCTATTTCAGGGAAGTTTTCTGTCATTATTTCTTCAAACAAGCTTTCTATTTCTTGCTCAGTTTCCTCTCCTTCTGGCACCCCTATTACACAGATGTTGTTTCTTTTTGTGTTGTCCCAAAGTTCTCTTAGGCTCTCCTCCTACTTTTTAATTTTTCTTTCTAGAAGCTGCTCTGCTTGGGTATTTTTTTCTACCTTGTCTTCTAACTCACTGATGCGATCTTCTGCTTCTTCTAATCTACTGTTGATGCTTTCTATTGAGTTCTTTACAGCAGTGATGTCATTTTTCATTTCTTCTTGGTTCTTACACATGTTGTCGAATTTGTCTTCCCTTCTTTTCATCTACCTTATGACCATTTCTCTGAATTCCTTTTCTGACAGGTTGCTTGCCTCCATTTCATTTACTTCCTTTTCTGGTGATGCCTGTTTCTCTTTCATATGTGGGCTGTTTCTTTGTCTCCCTATGATCTCTCTTCTCTGGGTGTCTAGTTATGTAGTTCTCTCTCTCCTTTCTGTGAGGAGGCACAGGGCTCGTCTGAGTCCACGTATTCATGAGATCTGGTGTTCCTGGGTTCCTAGCTGGTCCCGGTGTGTCTCTGTTGCAGGATTCCTGGATGTATAGGCTTGTGATAACAGCCACTCTCCCCTTTAGGATGGCGCGGTCTCCTTAGCAGAGTCGCTGTTCTGGGAGAAATTTCAGCAACAAGAGGCTGCCCGTTTAGGGGAATCCCATCCTGTGATCTCCAACATTCACATGGCTGCAAACTGTCACTCCCAGCTGAATCTCCTGTGCCAATTTGGACTGGATGTTACTCATTTCAGCTGCTCACCCTATCTCTATTTGGTCAGGGTCGTGATGGTTCGATCAGCAGTTATGGCCTCTCCTGGACTCAATTTGTCTCCCTCCACATTTTTTCTCTCTGGGGAGATGGCAGAGAGGCCGAAGGACTCCAAGCATCTCTTAAAGATGCAAACTCAGTGTGGTGGCCGCACTTTCCCCCAGGACGTACTGAGGTCTCCCCAGATGAGTGGGCAGAACTTGGGGCACAAGGAGGCTGCCCTGGCCTTGGGGAGGAACCTGACCCAGGCCTGTGTGGACCTGCAGGCCCTGGTTCTGCCTGTGCAGACCCTCAGCTCTGACTTCCTGCAGAGCCACTTCTGGCTGAGGAAGTCTCAAATAGACTTTTGACAGCTTAATAATTGAGGCCTTTTATATGACCTTAGACTTTTATTCCATTTAATTACATTTAGGTAAAGGATTTGAACAAAAGATTTTTTCTTCTCTTTTAAATCTGGCTTGGCCTTTCAAATTGGACTTGAAAGCAAACAATTCTCCCTTAGGTTGAACTCATCCTTTCAGCTTTATTCCCCCTCCCCCAACTCCTGATTTTGAACTTTGAGGGTCTGTCAGTTATTGGTAGCTGATGTACCCCAAATTTGAAAGATAAGGCTATTCTTATGAGATGCCTACATTGACTACCCTTCCAAGCAAATAGACAAATGACTTTTTCACCTGTACAATAACATGGGAACTAATCACCCTTCTGGGCTCCGCTGTATTCAAAAGCAAGAAAATGGGCATCAGTCTGGTTTCCTGGCCTGTTTCTTGCATTTCAGAGATTAGATGGTTTAATAGTTTGCTTAAACTTCTTGCCATTTCTTTTCTCCTCCACAAACTCCAAGTGAATTATTGTTACTCTATTCCCTTTGACCATGGAATTGCCTGATTATGTCTGGTCAGTAAAAAGCAGTAAGATAGAGATAAAAAGATTAAAAGCAATAAAAATGACCAAAGATAATTAAAGTCAGCCATCTTGTATTTTTCTTGTAGTTCTCAGGCAAATGCCTCTGAAGTATAGTTTTATGATCCCAACTCCTCGTATCCTTGTTTATTACCTTAATCTATTGCTGACTCTATTGAAGCTGGGCCTCTCCACTTACTAACTACATTCGTAGGCAAGGTATTTTTATTTTTCTTTTGTCTGCTGAGCCTTTTATTCTTTCTCAGCAGAATGGGAATCATAGAACCATTGCATAGGTTTTTTATGAGGACTGAATGAGGTAGTGTACATAAAGCCCTTCTGCATAGGGCCAGGCATATAATTAGTTCTCGAAAAATGAGAGCTTGTGTTACTACACCAGAGTGAGAAAATTCCAATGGGTAGGGTTAAACACAGGAGGATAGATTTGGGAGATTCAGCCAGCTCTTCATATCCATTTGGAGTGTCTCTTTGCACACCTAAACCTTAAAAATTGGTTAAAGAGGCAATAATTCCCTGTTACCAAAACCCTGTGCACTCAGGCAACTGTAACTTTTCAGGTGTTGCATTTTTAGGCTGAGCTTGTATGAAGGCACAGATGTGCTAAAGCCGTCATTGTCACACGACATCATCAACCACTATCACTGAGTAATTTTAGAAGCAAGATTACAATAATTAGAAATCTTTTCTCAAAGGAGATTGGTAATATGCAAGGTAAGAGAAGACTGAGGAGAAAAACTAAGAAAAAAAAAGCCTATTTAATTTTATGGTTGATGCAATTTGTTACATGTGTGTCCTGCCAGAATAAATCGGATCATCTGATTTTCAAATTGCTAGGTCTATTGTTTCAGAAATAGAGGATGTAAATAATTTCAGTGCAATCTCCCGGATCTGGACCTCTCTCATCCAGAACTGTTATCAGCATTAGCATAATTTATGGTGCTATCTAATAATGAAATCACTGAACACTGATTGTACAGCTTCTTAAAGCTGTAATTATTGCTCATTAGGAATGGATTTCATATTGTTTGCTCCTGGCACAGAACAAGCTATTGAAAGGGAAAAGTTGTCAGTGGAAGCAAGAAACCACGGAAGGAACTTTTTTGGTTCTTGAATATTCGCCCTGATACATCCGCCTGAGATTCGTTTTTTGTAATAACAGAAAACTGGTCACCCTTGATGCCATTTATCATCTTACTTATTTATTAAGGAAAATGATGTTAACTTCACATCATTCTTCTTTTTCAGTCCATGAGGTGGTAAGTGCTCAGTGAATGCTTCCTGACTGAGTGTACGTTCGAGGACAGGAATGGGTGTAGGTAGAAGCCACGATGGCAGCGTTACACTTAAACTCTGTCCAGTTCACACCACCGGTCACAATAGAAGTGCCCATTCAGCTCACCCAAAAGGGTGAATTTGGCAGGTTTCAGAGCGTTATTTGGAAATAAATCTTAGCGTATTCATCTCAGAACATCTTAAAGTGCATTTAAAAGAAACGACAGGAGCTTGACTTTTTCACTGTAAGAGATTCTAACAATGCACATATGCACTGAGTACAATGTACTTACTCTGATGAAGCTCTTCCTGAGGTCATGGCCATTAACAATGTGTGTATCCTTCAAGTCCTGGCGTTTCAAACTCATTGCTCAGGATGACGTGGGAAAAAATGTCTGCTTTTGTTGGCTAGCAAATCACTTCCAGATGGACTATGGATTTGGGAAGGCCCGTTTTTAACTCTGAAGATAGAGGTTTAGTTAGTGATTTCTATTGAATGCAATGGTTGGGGAGAATTACACATTTTAGCGTGGGGAGGAGTGGTAAATTTAGAGGCCACTGTCAATATGCTCATACTTCTAGAAATGGGGAAAGGGTTATCAAGGAAGATCTGCATTTATTCTGAACAGCACCTTTAGCTGTGGTGTCTTCAACCTCAGTGGGATGTAGCTTGAAATTGGTATATTTTATTTAACCTTCATAGCTTGAATGTGATTTCTGTTTCTCAATTAATCCATCCTGATGTTTTTTCCAGAGTCACGCCAGATTTTGTAGCCTGGCTTTTTTCCACACAGTTCTAGCCTCCTTGGGTTTTACGGCATGGAATCTGAAAGGGCTAAAGAAATTAAGTTTTTCTTTAATAGATTCTTCTCCTCACTTGTTGATAACTGTGCTCTTTTCCTTAAATATCCTCTTATCTAGGGCCTTCTAGTCTCTGAGAGTGCAGGGAAAATGTCAGATATGGAGAAATAAAGAAAATCTTATTTTTTTCACAGGAAAATTCCAAACTTTAGTAAAACTGTAGAAATGTTTAAATTGCTTTCCAATTTCTGAAAGAAATTGGTTTCCTTTAACGCTTAACGAGATAAACTGCAATTCGATTCAAGTCATTTTTCTGCCTCTCCTTGTTGACAATCTAAGCTCCATTTTTTTTGTTTCCTCTTGCTTTCTGATTGACTTCAAGATTGCATCTAATCTTTTTATTCTATCTTGCACGAATGAAGCCTGCAATGTGTTGTGACAAGGAGCCAGACCTCCCATTTGCATAAATTTATACCTTGCTGCACGCAAAGAGGTGCTTGGGGATTATTAAACGGACTGAGCTCTGATGGCACATACAACGTGTCAGATTCACCCCTCCCTCTAGAAAACCTTCTATCTCAAATGTCTACCCATGTGGAGATCTAATTGTTTAGGGAAAGGGATAAAGGAGGGGAATCCTAAGAGCAGCTGTGGAGGAAGTTAATACGATGGAGGAATTAGCAGATAATCATAGGCGTGGAGAGGCATGAGAGATGGTCATTGTCCTCGAAGGACCTGGAGACACCTTGGAGCAAATTTAATGGCTATTCTGCAAATCAGTTGATAACATGATCAAATTAGCCTAGTGAGGAAAGAACTGGAACAAACAGGGATCTGGGCAGAGCTATGGGAATAGTTAGGGTACAGTATTTAATATTTGCAGGATTTATAAATATGAATTCAGAGGGTCAGATGCCAGGAGGTGAGGATAGGAACTAGGATTTCAAGACAGAGTTCCTGCTGAAGTGACTTAAGGAGAGGTGACAGGCACTATCTTTTCAGGTTCTATTTGTTTTCCCACAAACAGAAATTGACAGAGCAAACTCTGAGCAGTGTTGTGACACATGCCTACTATATACTCTGGTGTTCAAGTGTTGTTTCAGTGGGATGCTGGACCCTCCAGGGTCCCAGAGTTTATTAAATACTAACTCTGCCTGCTATTAAAATGGGCAATAATCAGCATTAGTCATTCACACATGGATTTGACCTAATTTCTACTTACGCTTACATCATTTCTAATTTTAAGCCTATTTTCTCTAATTGCAGAAAGACAGGCTTTGTCTCCACTGAGCATTAGTAACAAGTGAAAGAAACAATTTGGGGGAAGGAAAGCCTTTCTAATAATTTATATACTAGAGGATTGGTCTAAAAGAGAAAGTATTTTTTTTTCTCTCTCAACTCCCTACTAGTTGCACCCCTAGGATGATGAGTCCCAGTGACTGTTCTTGAGAATTGCTGAGTTTTGAGGAATTCTTCATTATGATGCGCACCTCACAGTCTTGTATACATCTTTCTTCTCTAATGGTCTACGAGCACTCTGGGGACAGGGTCCATGTCTTGTTCATCTGTGTTTTTCCATTGATAGTTGGTGGCCAACACAGTTTTGAGTCACACATCACACTTCATGTCAATTCCATACTTTAAACATTTCAGCTTGAGGTAGGAAGTCATATCCAAGGTACTGTTTGGGCTGAATGCCTGGAGTGTGTTGGAGTGGGCTTGGATTACCCTTTAGAGTTGTCTTGAGGTGAGACTTTATACCTCACAAGTACCAGTCATTGGAGGATCTGTGCCTGGAAGAGTGTGCTTCGGCTTGGGTGAGGGGGCTCTTTCAGCCAAGCAATCCCCATGGAGATAATGAGGGGGTAATTAATCCTTCATCCCCAAAGGAAGATGTGAATGCCATGCCACAGTATCTACTACCAGAGCAGTATAATTTTGGTTCAAAACTATTTTTCTTTGAAAAGGTGAAAGGTTGGAAGAAAGTTCTGGGTTCGATATGCAGCAGAGGGTGAAATCCTTCTCAACCTAAATTTTGCTCTCACAATGGCACACCTAGGGAAACGGCTTTATGAGCATGAGCTGCAAGAACCATGCTTTATAAAGCTGTGATACAGGGAGTTCCAGCATTCTTCTCCCTGACAAGGATGCTCTTGCCTGAATGTGACACTAAATGTAGGAATGTCCTTCCTGGTCTTAATTTTAAGAGAGAAAACCTGAAATGTGCTGTGTATTTCTTTGTTATACTTTATGTATTAGTTTTGAAAAATTCTAATGAATGCTATTGGGCTTGTTTTTTCACCTGAGACTAGTCTTGGCTGATTCAAAGGTAAGAAGATATAGTAGCTTGTACCTCTCTAAAAAGCTATTGCTACCCCATTTTCCTACTTTCTCATCCTGCCTTAAAACCAGAGAACAGAGGGAGGTGGCTAGTAAGACCAGCAGTGTGGTGTCGGCAGGACAAGGATAGGACAGTAAGGCCACTCTTCCCAGTGGATGGTGGAAGTTGTCTACCTCTTTGATTCTTCTCCATGAAACTTTTATTTACTCCTAGTGCATAGAAAAGATGTGCACTAGCCTGCGGCCACAGACTCTAGTGGGGCAGGCATCTCCCCTGAGAGCAGGACATAGTATATGAATTCTGGGGCCAGACTGTTGGGGTTCAAATATGAGTTTCACCTCCTGCTGGCTGTGTGGTCTTGGGCAAGAGGCTTACCCTCTCCAGTCTTTAGTTTTCTGGTCTATAAAATGTGTTGAGCCCTGGCTGGGAAGCTCAGTTGGTTGGAGCATCATCTTGTGTACCAAAAGGTTGCAGGTTTAATTCCTGGTCAAGGCACATACGGGAGGCAACTTATCCATGTTATTTCTCACATTGATGTTTCTCTCTCTCTCTCCTACTCTCTAAAATAATCAATGAAAACGTATTCCCAGGTGAGGACTAAAAACAAATTAAAAAAATGGAGTTGATTTTAATATGTCTGTTGTTGAGAATCGAATGAATTAACCCTGTGAAATCACTTAGAACACAAATACTTGATAAATACTAGCTATTATTTGTCCTTTGGGGCTACCTCTCCTTTGGGTTTTCCACCTTGATAGGTAACTTTAATATTACATATAGGGCTCCTGTACACCCAAATCTCCTGCTCAGGATTCAGCGTCCAATGCCTTTTCTGCTCAGCATCAAAGCAAGTGTATAGAAGTGACCATATACCCTTATTTCTTGTATATTTATATTCTAACAAATAATTTTTCAGTTAATAATCTTCAGACACAATTATCTATCCTTATAAGAATTATTTCTACTCCTGAACTACAGATGGGGTCATTTCAATGCCATAGGTTAAAAAGTTGGGATGCTTTTTCAAGTATAAATTTCTCTCCAAATCTCTCCCTGTCTCGTGTTGATTGTCTTGGAAGATGAATCTTAAATAAATAAATAAAAAAGAGAGGGATTAGAGGTAAGGACCTCCAAACTAGACCAAATTGGTCCCTGGTCCTTTGCCCTTGATTGTCCCTCAAGCCTTTTTGCTCTCCTGATCTCCTTCTTCACCTGCCTTCCTATTCCCCTGCAAAGAGGAAAAAGAGCCAAAACAGACAACAGACTGGGAGACTATAAAAAATAGGATCAGTTTTCATCCACACAAGCAGAATAGAATGAAAGACTTTAGAAAACAAACATAGGAGCTGCTGATCTTAACCTCATTGGCTTGAAACCTTGAAGATGTAGAAATGCACAAAAATATATTTCAGTTTTTAGTGATAATTTTACACTTGTATCAATAGTTGCATTACTTAGAGAAATAATTATTCCTTTAATTGGACTGTAGGGTTTTCCTCTGTGAAAGATTAATTAATTAAATATTCAGTGAGTAAATGTTTTGTTCCAAGCTTCATTCTAAACACTGGGAATACAGTTGTGAATAAACAAAAATAGATATCAAAGGCATCGAAGCTCTATGGAGCTTAGTTCCAGTGGGAGGAGGTAGTAAGTAGATCAACAAATACATATTGTGTCAGGTGGTGATAAGAAGGAAAAATGAAGCAGGATGAGATGCATAAATAAGAAAAAGATAAAGTTGGATGATGGGGCAGATAGTGAGTTGTATGTGGGTCCTGTATTTTGGATGGGGCGTTCTGGCCAGACCTCTTTAAAACATTTCACCTGAGCTGAAACCTAAAGATCATAAGGGAATGAGAGTGAGTGATGTGGATCTGAGCAGAGGACGTGGCAAATATTTGACATTAACTCTTTAAATTCAGTCTTATGGAACCTTTAGTTTGGTTAGAAGCAACATTACTAAATTGAGAGGGATTAAAGAGACACACACCAAAGTGTTTCTTGTCATGGTCACCAGAGGAGATTTGATGAAGAATATCTGGAATTTCCTGGTTACAGGATGTCCCCTGTGTGTAGCTGAGTTTCATCTATGGCAAGGTTGTTATATTCAGCATGCCACTCCTTAGAATGTGTCAATGATCATTATAACATTAGAAAGTTTCTCTTTTATATATTCAGTATTTTTGTCCCACCTTGTGGGAGGGTAAAACACAAAGCCAAATATTACTTAATAGAGGCCCAATGCATGAAGATTCATGCAAGAATGGGCCCTCCTTCCCCTGGCTGCTGGCACCACCTTGGCTCTGGCAGGAGCCGCCTTTCCTCCTTCCCATGCTGCCCAAAGGCCTGGATCAACTGGGGCGATGTGGAATGCCTGCTTTGTCACCAAAGCAAGCATATACAAATTGACCCGCTGTCTTTGTTGGGTTAATTTGCATACTCACTCCTGATTGGCTGGTGGGTGTCATGAAGGCACGGTCAATTCGCATCTTTCTCTTTTATGAGTGTAGATTATTAAGAATGTTCTTAAGTTTGGGTGTGGAGATACAGTGACTAAAGCTTTCATATTTGTTTCAAAAATATGTGTTTATCTTTTTTTTTTTAAAGCTAAGATTCAGAATGCAGTAACAAGTAGGAATCAAATTGATAGCTTTGGAACTAGCAGTTCCAGTGACTTTTATGAAAGTTCTTTTTATCTGTGTAGATTCTGTTCCAGGGGGTTACATAGACCTAGTGTTTACTCATCCTTCAAATTTACCTCCCTCTGATGGCCACTTGAACACCTAAAAATCCCCGTTCCCTTCCATGAAAGCCTCCTAAAGGAAACAGAGGCCCTGCTGAGTGGGATTTTTACGGCAAATTCCCTTTGTATGCTTATATCTCATTATGCCGTGAATTCTTAGTATGTTGTTCTCATTCATTCCAAACACAGACAATATAAGGCTATTTTTTTCCCTGTTGTGCACTTTAGGCATCTATGACAGAAGGAGTGCCATCATTTGGGAGTGGGTGGACTTTTTCAAACTTTCAGCCCAGCCTCCAGTTTTATCTTTGAGCAGGTAGCATGCTCAGTTTATGCTGTACTTTGTTTCTAGGCTGTTTTGCCTCGACTAAAGTAATTTTCGGTGGTTGAAGTAGCTCATGCTGTACCTTCTTGCATAGAATATTGGTTCCAAGGCCTAGAAGAGAGGAAACAACTATCCTACATTTTTCCTCTGGCCACTGGATGGGACCCTTTCTAAAGATGGTTTGAGAGCAATAGTAGAAAAAGGTTTGAGAACTGTGGCACAGAAGTGCTTGCTGCCAGAGGATAGGGAAGTCACATCTTTATTATTTTCTTCCTTCTGTAACCTCTGCCCCACGCTTCTATAACTTCCAGTGAAGCTTTGAGAACCAATTTCATTTTCAAAGATGTATTGTCTGCAGAGCCTCTGGTAGGTTTATCATAGGTATAAAGATGTCTGTGGGGTACAGGGGTGTGAAAAGAGAACTAAAGTAACGGGAACAGAATAGAAAGCAGGAGACAGTGAAAGAGCAGGTAGGATTATAAAATCAGTCTCCTTTATATTTCGCAAATATACTTGAGAAAGATGAACCTTGAAGAGGAGAAATACTAGTGGTAATGAGAGACAGTGGTAGGTGCTGATGATGTGGGGAGAGGGATGACAGTGGAGGTGATGGTTGTGGTGGTGAAGGAGGCGTGGAAGTGGAGGTAGAGGTGAAGAATGCAGTGGAGATGATGGAAGAAAGAGTCTAGCAGTTTATGGAGATGGACAAAGTGGTACAGTTGGAGATGAAAGAGATGGTGGAAGAACTAGTAAAGGTGGAGGCAGTAGAGATGATGGTGGAAGTAGTGGTGATAATTGAGGCAACAAAGGATATGTTTGAGGTGATGGAGAAGGTAGTGGTCATTGTGTGGAGGTGATGGAGATCATGAAGGTAGTAAAGGTGGAGGTGGTGTTAGAAGAGTTGGTGAGGAGGGGATGAAGGTAGTGACCAAGAAGGTGAAGGAAGTGATTGAGGTAGTAGAGGAGGTGGAAAAGGTGATAACAGTGGAGAGTGTGGTGGAGGTGGACAATCTATTGAAGTTGATGGAAGAGGTAGAAGGAGTAGTGCAGGAGGTTGGAAGGGGTGGCAATGGAGATATTTATGGTGATGTCCAAGGTAGTTATATAAATACACAATCTTAATCCAAGGCAGAGTGAAATCTGTGTACCAGTGCATCATCAGAGAATGAGCAGCCATGTGAATTAATTTACAGAAGTGTCTGCACAAGGTTTTCAGGCATTTTTCTTACTAATTGCATACTTTTTTTTTCTTTTGAGTATAAAATTCTTATAGTCTTAAATGACTCAGAGAATTGAACAACATTAATGCCAATTCACTCATTCTAACTGGATACCTTTTATGTGCCAGACTGGATCAAGCATAAGTAATTCAAAATGAAAAACACTTTGTTTCTGTTTTCAATGAGGAAATAGTCCTATAAGAAGATACTAATAATACAGTGAAGTTAAATGCAGAGATAGAGATGTAAACAGCCATAGAGGAGTGAAAAATAATCCAGGTGGGTAGTTCTGGGGTCAAACGAAGCTTCCTGGAACAGAAAACACCTTAAGGATAAGAGAATTGGTGATTAGTTGGGTAAAGGGGAAGATGAACATTACTGGCCAAAGTGAGGAAATGAGAAACAGTGTAAGTTAAATACATGGAACTATAAATAGTTCTCTGAGTTTCCTTCCTAAATACCCAGGCATGTTCATTTCCTTGCATTTTGTTGGTATTTAGAGTCA
Source organism: Murina feae (assembly GCA_004026665.1). Classification (NCBI taxonomy): domain Eukaryota; kingdom Metazoa; phylum Chordata; class Mammalia; order Chiroptera; family Vespertilionidae; genus Murina; species Murina feae. The sequence goes on from PVJC01006610.1 coordinate 24,232, forward strand.
GGTTTGAAAGCATATATAGTTGCAAAAAGTAAGTCTTAAGTGGGATTAGGGTCTTCTGGTGCTTAGTAGTGACATGTTCAAAAGTAGAGACAGTAAGGATGACTCTCAAGCTGGTGCCACCAAATTCTTCAACCTCCCCCCCCCCCATTCTCTCAGCTCAAGAAGTGAGTGGGAAGACAAATTTGAATAGTTTTTCTTATCAGAGGAAGCAGGACAAGCCATATTCAAGTTGGGATGGGTGAGCGGGCATGCAGTATCTGTGTAGAAGGTGAGTTACTAAGAGAAGACTTGATATTCCAGAAAAAGTCAGTTTAAAAACGAGTCACTCATTTAAAGTTCCTCTTTAAAAGGAGGAACAAGCCCAGGCAGGGAAGGTAAACAGTCTCCTTTATTAACTTGGATTGATATGTACCCTTAGATATAATACCTTTCTTGACATGAAAAAGAAAAAGACAAACCTTGAACCATTACATTGTACGTTTGAAAATAACATAATATTATGCCAATTATACCTAAATAAAATTCTCTTAAAATATAATTCTCTTAAAAATATAATATAAACATACCCTTGATCTGATTAAAATTAATATTTTAAAAAAAGTAAGCAGGTAACACATGGTTTATCAAATGACTTGGTAGAAATGCAAGAAATAGATCTGAACAGAAAGTTTCAAAGGTTGTTTTAAAATAGAGAATAGACTTTAGAGAATTGATCTCCTGGAATGAATACAGAAAATGACTATTCAGAGACCACAAAGAGGGAGCTTTCTGACACATCCCCTAGGCCACCAAGTTGTCCTGCGAAGAAATAGAGAGGGAGATGTCAGTGGATCTCTCACCCATGAAGGACCTCAGAGAACAGAAGGATTTGCCAAGGAGGCTGGGCAATGGCTTGATGCTGCTTATGCAGAATTTCCAAATCATAGAAGGCAGCTCCCCATCCGAAAGCCTCTGTGTCCTTGCCCACCTACTCTGGGAAGCAGGATGTGAATTGCTACAGATAAAATATTAGAATCTGACCTCTAAAACACATATTCAAATTCATTCCTGAATTATTTTTTTTTCAAATAGCAGTGGAGTTAGACTATTCAGCCATCTGCAGCCCATGGTTATAATTGTTCATGCTATCACTGTCTCTGAGATTTCCCCCAGTTAATGTTACTGAGGGGGTGGATTTATGATTTCCTGGGTGGCTCAAGTCACTCCCCTCACCTGTTTTCATAAGAGAGTGCCTACCTGCAGCACCAAGGGGCTTTCATTGGCATTTTGGATTTAATATAGGAGATCAGAACCACTCTTCTGATTGCCTTTCAAATATAGAATTCTGTTCAATTTTAAAAAATCATTTATAAATTCAAACTATTAATTTAGGCTTTTTTGTGTGTGCCTGTCTTACAAAAGCAGTTCTTAGGATATAAAACATCTGGGACCCAGTGGGAAGGATTCCAAGCCTGTATTGACGAGTCTGCTGAGTTATCGTAACATCCACCTGGGATTTGGGGATTTTCTATGAAGAAGAGGGAAGGAGGGACTGGCCCCATTTGGTACATAGATGATAGAGAGTAAATAGACTTATCTGTTTTGCAAAGATAATTGTGGGTTATGAAACAAAGCTAAGTGGGTAGCAAAATCCTACGCAGATTGCAAAAGACGGTTTACATCTCTGCATTAGCACTCGTAATTTTAGGCCCCAAAGCAATGTCTGGTAGACCAGTTGAACATGCTAGGGCAATTGTAGATAAATCCAAGAGAAAGCAATGGTTGGAATTTCTAGAACTGAAAGGACTTTAAAGATTTTCTACGCAAACCCTTTTGCTTTGTAGCTGAAGAAACTGAGACTCAGAGGACATGGCTATTTCAAGGGATTATTATGGTGGCTGGAGTTTAGGTTGCCTAATTCCTATCATTGTGCTTTAATATGGGGTCAACTGGACCTCAAATAATGGTCTGCTACCTTCATTGTGGATGTTTCCCAGAACCTGAGTCATGGGTGGCACATGATTCCTCACAGCTACTCCTGCTATTCAAAGATCGCAAAACATCTTGCTCTCATTTGTTTTGGCCACACCTCTCCTAGGAGGGCAACATCTCTGCATCGCTGGACCTGCAAAGCCCAGCTCTGCCATAAGATTGAGGGAGCCAGCCCGCCCTACACTTCCTCTTTCCCTGGGATTCTTTCTCAAGCTAAGGGGAAAAGAAGTAGATGTTCTAAGATTTCTGCTTTGCTGAAAGGTGGATAACACTTGTGGAAGTCTTGGACAAATTAGTCAAATACTCTGATCTTGCATGTTTTATATGTAAAATAAAAATAATAATTCATAGGGTTTGTGCCAAAAATAGTCCTGAGTACAAGAAAGGCATTTAATAAATGTTTGCTCTCTCTCTTGCCTTTTATAATAATACTAGAGCTCCAATGCATGAAAATTTGTGCAAGAGTAGGCCTTCCTTCTCTTGGCTGCTGGCACTGGCTTCCCTCTGGCACCTGGGACCGGGGCTTCCCTCCTCTGGCCACCTGCAGGCACCTGGGACCAGGTTTGGCTTCCCTCTGGCCCTGGCTTTGTCAGGAAGGATGTCCAGAAGATGTCTGGTCTAATTAGCATATTACCCTTTTATTATAGATTTCTGAATATGCTGCTTTCTGATTAGTTTAAGGAAAATGATTTTGTTTTTCTTGTTTATAAAGATATACATCTTTATTGTAGAAAAATCAAACAATGTTGGAAATTATGAGGCCCCCGGAAACGTAGGTCACAATGAATGACACAATCTCATCTCACAGGTTAAAATTTTGCTAAGGCTTAATTGGCACTCTCCCACTCCCTGCCCCCAACTGTCCTTTTTCTCTATTTTCCCCAGTAGAGAAAATATACCACTGAGTGTACACAATGTAATTTCTGGAGTTTGCAAAGGAGTTGCCAATCAGGAAAGTCTTTTTCTTTTACTTGCCCAACAAAGGCCAGGGTAAACAAACGGCATCTACTATTTTTTGTTGTTGTTTTTTTTGGTTGAACATTTTTAAAATCTTTATTGTTCATATTATTACAGTTGTTCCTCTTTTTACCCCCCATAGCTCCCCTCCTCCCAGTTTGCACTCCACCCTCTGTCCTTTCCCTCCCCACTGTCCTCATCCATAGGTGTACAATTTTTGTCCAGTCTCTTCCCACATCCCCAACACCCCTTTTCCCCTGAGAATTGTCAGTCCACTCCCTTTCTATGTCCCTGATTCTATTCTATTCACCAGTTTATTCTGTTCATCAGATTTTTTATTCACTTGATTTTTGGATTCACTTGTTGATAGATATGTATTTATTATTCATAATTTTTATCTTTTCTTCTTCTTCTTCTTCTTCTTCTTCTTCTTCTTCTTCTTCTTCTTCTTCTTCTTCTTCTTCTCAAAAGATTCCTTTCAGCATTTCATGTAATACTGGTTTGGTAGTGATGAACTCCTTTAGCTTTTTCTTGTTGGTGAAGCTCTTTATCTGACCTTCATTTCTGAATGATAGCTTTGCTGGGTAGAGTAATCTTGGTTGTAGGTTTTTGCTATTCATCACTTTGAATATTTCTTGCCACTCCCTTCTGGCCTACAAAGTTTCTGTTGAGAAATCAGCTGACAGTCATATGGGTGCTCCCTTGTAGGTAATTAACTGCTTTTTTCTTGCTGCTTTTAAGATTCTTTCTTAGTCTTTTGCCCTTGGCACTTTAATGATGATGTGTTTTGGTGTGGTCCTCTTTGGATTCCTTTTGTTTGGGGTTCTCTGCACTTCTTGGGCTTGTAAATCTATTTCTTTCACCAGGTAGGGGAAGTTTTCTGTCATTATTTCTTCAAATAGGTTTTCAATCTCTTGCTCTCTCTCTTCTTCTGGCACCCCTATAATTCTGATATTGGTACGCTTGAAGTTGTCCCAGAGGCTCCTTACACTATCTTCATATTTTTTTATTCTTTTTTCTTTTCCGGTTGGGTGTTTTTTGCTTCTTCATATTTCAAATCTTTGATTCTTGCGAACCTCTAGTCTGCTGTTGCATCTCTGTATGTTATTCTTTATTTCAGTCAGTGTATGCTTAATTTCTATCTCGTCCTTTTTCATACACTCGAGGGTCTCACTAAATTTATCAGCAGTCTCTAGAAAGTTCTTGAAACACCTTATAACCATGGTTTTGAACTCTATATCCAGTTGTTTACTTTTCTCCATTTCTGTCATTTGTGACCTGTTTCTTTGTCTCTGCATTTTGGCTGCTTCCCTGCATTGATAGAGTGGCTTTCTGTGCTAGGTGTCCTATAGGGCCCAGTGGCTCAGCCTCCCCAATTACCTGAGGTGGACACTCTTGGTGCACCACTTTGTAGGCTTTGTGAACAGTCTTGTTGTAGCTAAGCCTTGATTGCTGTTGGTATCACTGGGAGGAATTGACCTCCAGGCCACTTGGCTATGAGAATCACCTGTGTCTATGGTGGGAGAACTTCTGTGCTGGAGACACCCTTATGGGGCAAGACTTGCTTCAGTGGGGCTTTGGTGCTCACTGAGTCTGCCCCCTGAGTGTGTCCCTTATATATCTGAGGAGTTGTATTCTGGATGTCCCACTCTGACCACTGGGTACACTGACTTTGGATCTCTAAGGAGGTGCTAATATAGCCTTTGCCTGAGGTGACCCAGCCTTTTATATGCAAAAGCTTTTGCATGCAGCTTGGGTGGGTTGGGGTCTTGGGGAATCAACAGGGTGGAGCAAACAGCTATGGCTGATTCTCAGCCCAGCCCTAAGAGGCACTAGGACTCACTGTCCCACAGTAATCACTGAAGCAACGCTGAGAGAAAGCCGCTCTGGAGTTTCTCCTGGTGCCAGATAGTCCATCTTCTCCCCGTATGAGTCTGGTCCCCAGAAACTCACCTGGAACTGGAGTTCAGAGCTGTCAGGAGTTTATGACTCCCTCCAGATTGAAAAAGAGAACTGCCTCCTCAGTTGCCAGCCCTTTTCGCGAGCCCTTTCTGTGCACGCCTCCGTACCTTTGCACTTTACTTCCGCACCTCCTCTGAGTCTCAGTGTGTTTTTCTCTTTCTAGTTGTAGAATTTTCACTCAGCCAGCCTTCCCTGTGGTTCTGGGTGGTGTTCGTTTTTTCTTTTCATTGTGGTTTTGAAATGGTTGTGCGGGGCAGCAATTTAGGGTGTTTACCTATGCCACCATCTTGGTTCCTCTCCCACGGCATCTACTATTTGAATCCCCTTTTTTTGACCCTTCCCTCGTTTTCCACAGGACTCACCCACAGGAGGGACAGGTTGTTGTGTACTTTAGCCCATTGGGTCTTGCTGACCTGTAGCTCTTGGAAAGCACTTATTTATTTAGACTGATTTCCTTGGTGGCTCCATGGCTTATCCTTATCATACAGACAGACTGACATAGCCATCCTCTAATCTTCATCTGCCTCTCAGCTTTATCCATATTCTCTGTCTCTTTGGTCTCGTGGTAGGTGTGATCTAGCACCAAGCATTAGGAAGACATGCAGAACAATTCTTCCAAGGGTTTATAACCTGATACTGCTACCTGCCTGGTCATGTCAGTGCCCATTAGAAAAATAGAACCAACTGAAAGTCTTTGGGTATTGCTAACCTTGGATCCTACTGAGCAGGTGAAAAACATTATTATTATAACCTTGTGTAGGAATATCATACCTGGATTGAAAGGTTCTTACTCATGCTAATATTCACATGGTCCCAGCTCACCAGTATAATGTGAGGGGGGCCTTTCTTATGATCCAATATCCTGTGGTTAGAGTTCATAATTTAAAAGTAACATTTCTAGGCTGTTTTTGGTTTTGTTATAATTGGGCCACACTCTTTCCCAGATCTTATGAGTTCAGAGAGCTCCTTCCCAGCCTCCCATCTCCTTACCACAGGAATCTGCACTGATTAATTCCTGCCAGATGTATTGAGGTGTTTTGTTAGGCAGCTTTCATCTGGGAAGAGGTGGACTGAGCGCCCACTCATTTCCCATCATCTGCAGAAGGAGCAGCTTGAACGATGGCTCAGGTCTTCTAACTGTGACCTAAAGATGAAAGGCCTATCACCAACCTTATCTGCTCATCAAACACCAGATGGCTGTGGTCATATGCAGCTGAGGCTCGCTGGCACCTCTACTGCCTGCCCTGAGAGGGTTCTGCTAGGCTCTGCTGTAGAGATGAAGACATTCCATAGCCACAGGGTTGATTCTGAAACTTCTAACTCTTGTGCTAAGTTTCCATCATAATTTAAAATTATTTAGACATGTTCTCATTAGCAATGTTGGCAAATTAGAAGGAAATAATATCTTAAGTTAGAATTTTACTTTTCTAAGCTTTTGTTCTAAGAGAAAACTTCTAATTTATGTGGCCTCTGTTATCCAAGAAGGGTGTGTGTGTGTGTGGCTTCTCATTCCCTTGCCCTCCATGTTCTAGTGGATTTAACAGTGGGAGATATCTACAGTATACTGAAGGGTAGGGGGAGAGTAACGTCAGGGTAGTTAATCCCTCAGTTCCCTTCCTGATAGGTTGCTGTTGGTTGTGTCCATCCACCTATAACTGCAGCTCCTAGTAGGACTTGCCTACTTTCTCCAGACTAAGGTAGATGCTCCTCCCTCTTGCCCTTTCAGCCCCAGGATAGTAAAAGCTTGCTGCTGATGCTAGACCCAAGGTTGGTTCCCTTTGTAAATCATCCCTTTGTTAGACTTCCCTACCATGTAATTTTCCATCTGGATCCCGCCTATTATGCTTGCTGAATATTTTATCATTTCAGGATAAAGAACAGAAGCTCACAATTCTAGCTCAAGTACAAAGTTAATTTACTGAAAGGACACAGGACAGGTAAAGGACATATACCAAGTCATCTGAAAAGTCAGTACCTGAAACTATTTTTTTTTAGTTTCTGGAGGTACCATGTCTTCTGTGATCACTGCTCTCACTGTGCAACTGCTCTCTCCTGTGACTTTCTGCATATTGGCATTATCTATATGTCTCATGGATTTTCTGACTTTGGTTATGTTACAAACTCTGGCTTTGATTCTATTTAACCTTTCAGTTCAAGGAAACCTCACCATTTAACTGTGTTTCCTCATGTCCTAGTTCCAATTTCCTGAGAGAGAATCTGAGTGGCTCAGTCTGAATTAGGCCAATTGATAGCCCACTCAGTGGCAGAGGAGAGGGGTACAAAGGACTGTCCTTTCCAGGGATGTGAACAGGTCAGCCAAGAAAGATGTGTTGTTGAAGGGAAATTACAGGCATCTCTACACAGTACAGTGAATCAGGCTCATGAAGATTATCTGCCTCAATTTCCAAGTGAAAGTGATGGCTAACCTTGTGCTAAGACATTTGGAATGGCAGTATATATGCTTCATTCTTTGAAAATTTCAACAGAAAGATATTTACCAGTTCCAGAAACTTGGAAGAGAGCTCCCATATCTAACCCTGTTGTGGATTTTGTCCATTTATTTCTTCTTTCCCAACTTTAATGGTAACCAATCCACCTGTTATTGTACATAGAAAACCCTAGAGACTCCACAAAAAAAGTACTAGATCTAATAAACAAATTTGGCAAAGTAGCAAGATACAAAATTAATATTCAGAAATCCATGGCATTTTTATATACCAATAATGAACTATCAGAAAGAGAAACCAAGCAAACAATCACATTTACTATTGTAACAAAAAAATAAGGTACCTAGGACTAAATTTAACCAAGGAGATAAAAGACCAGTATTCAGAAAATATAGGACACTGAAGAAAGAAATAAGTGGAAGCATACACCATGCTCATGGATTGGAAGACTTAACATCATGAAAATGCCCACACTGCCTAAAACGATTTATAGTTTCAACACAATTCCTATTAAAATACCAATGGAATATTTCTCACATCTAGAACAAATACTCCAAATATTTATAAAGAATCAAAAAAGACCCTAAATAGCCACAGAAATCTTGAGAAAGAAGAACGAAGTTGGAGCTATCACAATATCTGATATCAAACTGTACCACAAAGCCATTGTAATCAAGACAGCCTGGTACTAGCATAAAAACAGTCATATAAATCAATGGAACAGAACAGAGAGGCCAACAATAATGCCATATCTATATGGTTAATTAATATTTGACAAAGGAGATGAGAGCATAAAAAGAGTAAAGACAGTCCCTTCAATAATTTTTCCTGAGAAAATTGCACAAGTACATGCAAAAAAATGAAACTAGACCACCAACTTACACTATACAGAAGAATAAACTAAAAATGGATAGACAGAAGACTTAAATGTAAGTTGTGAAATCATAAAGATCCTAGAAGAAAACATGCAGTAAAATTTCTGATGTCTCTTATAGCCATATTTTTATCAATATATCCCCAGGGCAAGGGAAACAAAGGGCAAAATAAACAAATCATATCTTACCTAATAATAGACAAACATGTAAATTGACCATCCCTCTGCTACGCTCACCAGCCAATCAGGAGAGTATGCAAATTAACCCAACAAAGATAGCAGTTAATTTGCACACATAGGCACCCAGTGGTTTGGGTCCTAGGAACATCATCAGGCACCCAAGTCACTCCGAGGTAAGCCACATGTGGGCTCTGAGTAGTGTAGGAAGGGCTTGAGCCAGGGGGTTCTTGGGCAGGGACTGAGCCTGTGATTAGAGCTGAGGGGCCGAGCCAGAGATGGGAGGGAGCTGGGGGTCCCCTGTCTAGGCCCTGAGGCTTTAGGCCTGGGCAGGGGCCGAGCTGGGGGTTGGTGTGAACTACAGATGAAACACCTTTTCTGACCACTCATTGGGTAAGCTCCCTGTATGCCCTGGCAATATTCTTAGTAACTTGGGTAATAAGAATCCAAGAAGATGATCTAGGGTTTTTCTACCACACTCCTGGAGAAAAAAAACGAAGGTCTGCTGCTGGAGGGCTGAGAAATGTCATATCCTGCTCTAGCTGGTTTGACTGAGTGGATAATGCCTCGGCCTGCTGACTGCAGGGTCTGTGTTTAATTCTGACCAAGGGCATGTACCTAGGTTGCAGGCTCCTCCCTGGCCAGGGCCCAGGTCAGGGCTCATGCAGGAGGCTACCAATCAAAGTGTTCCTCTCACTTTGATGTTTCTCTCTGTCTTTCCCTTTCTCTTCCACATTCTCTAAAAAATCAATGGAAACATATCCTCAGGTGAGGATAAAAAAAAATAAAGAAAAAAAGGTCATATCCTATGAAAGACACATCTTGAAAATGCCTAAAGAAAGTTGTCATTTTTTCATGGTGAAGGGACTAGAGTCCATGTTGATGAAAACACCTTGGTGGCTGTGGTGACTGGCAGTGGCTGCAGCAGCAGGGTGATGGGGCTGGTGCCTTTCCCTGATCAGCCCAGTCACCTCCCACAAAGGGAGGCCAGACTGCAGCTTAGGCCTGCTTCCCAAGGGAAGCAGGGAGTGGGCCTAAGCTGTCAGTAGGACATCACCTGAGGGCTTCCAGTATGTGAGAGGGGGCAGGCTGGGATGAGGGACCTTCCCCCCCCCAGTGCACAAATTTTGAGCACCAGCCCCTAGTTATATCAATAAAAAGTACAGCAAAATAAACCTTCAACAAAATGAAAAGGAATCCTATGCTATGAGAAAACATATCTGCAAGTGAAACATCTGATAATGGGTTAATTTATACATAAGTAACTTATATGAAGATATATAAAATATGTAAATATATACAGAACTTATATAGCTCAACACCAGAAAGACAAATAAACCAATTAAAAATGGGCAAAGAATCTGAATAGACACTTCTCCATAGAGGACATACAGAAGGCCAATAGACATGAAAAAATGCTCAACATCACTAATCATCAGAGAGGTGCAAATAGAAACCACAATGAGATATCAGCTCACATCCACTGATGATGGATTTCATCAATAAATCAACAAACAGCAAGTGCTAGTGAGGATGTGGATAAAAGGTTCTCCTGTGCACTGTAGGTGGGAATGCAGACTGGTGCAGCCACTGTGGAAAGCAGTGTGGAGCGTCCTAAAAAAATTAAAAGTGGAACTGCCTTTTGACCCAGTGATCCCATTTCTGGGTATATATCCCAAGAATCTCAAAACACCAATGAGAAAGGATATATGCATCCTCTATGTTCATTGCAGCATTATTTACAATAGCCAAGATTTGGAAGCAGCCCAAGTGCCCATCAGTAGATCTGGTACATTTACACCATGGAATACTACCCCGCTGTAACAAGGAAGGAAATCTTACCTTTTGCGACAGCATGGATAGACATGGAGGGTATTATGCTAAGTGAAATAAGCCATTCAGAGGAAGATAAATACCATATGATCTCATTAATATGTGGAATCTAATGAACAAAATAAACTTATAAGCAAAATAGAAATAGAGGTGTGGATACTGTACATGGATCAGGCTGACACTGTTGGAGGGGAAGGAGTAGGGCAACTAGATAAAGAAGATGAAGGGATTAGTCAAAAATCATATATACAAAATACATAGACAACAGTATGTTAAGAGCCAGAGGGAAAGGGAATGGGGCCTAGGTAGAGATGGGCAAATTGGGAGACACTGGGGATGGAAAGAGACTTTGGTGGGTGCACGATGCAGCATGCAGATGTTTATTGAGTTGTGCACTTGAAACCTGTATAGTTTTGTGAACCAATGTCAACTCAATAAATTCAATAAAATAACTCAAAATGTTTGAAAACTGACTTACATTGAGGGCTCCTCATTATGAGATTTCAGTATATTGAGGAGAAAGAAAATCATACACACTTTTATAAAGACAAAAAGTAGGCCACATCCAAGTCTCCTCAGAAACCAATCATTCTGCACGGTCAACACCCCGTGCTGATGTCTGGTGGTGTTATGGGGGACCATTGCCCAACAATTGGAGTGGAACTTGCACTCTGATACAATTGGCTATCCCTTTCACCTTGGCATATCATAAACGCTTTTCAGCAGACAGATAGACTAAGAAGCAGAGAGAGACTCCAGGGAGCTCCTTTGGTCCCCATGTTTCCATATATTCCATTGGGGTTCCAAGAGGAGAGCCAAATGACTTCAGACATACAAATTCTCTAACCCATTTTCTTCTCACACACCCTGTCTTAGGAATCGGCTGGTAGATGTGCTCTGTAAAAATAAGGGTATAAGAAAGAAAGAGGTAGATATGAGACACAGGAAACCGGGAGCACAGGGAATCCCCAGAAGGACAGAAAAGGGAGACACCAGGAAGGCAGTGAGTATAGCAGGCGCTGAGAGACGGGAGCAGATCAGAAAGCTCCAGGACACACTTCTTCAGGAGGATGAAATTGACAGAGCATCCCATGAATCCAATGTCTTAAGAAGAGAGTTAGACAGTTATCAAAGGTAGGTATTAAATTGGAGATAGACATGTAGAAAATTAAGTAAATGAAGACAATAGGCAATTGTTAATTCCAGGGAAAATAAAAGACATACAGAAAAGGAAAAGTAATTATAGTTATTACATGGCTCATCTGTGACTAGTATTTACATAGTAATAATATTATAAACTCCAAATATTGGTCTATTTAAAAGTATAAAATTATAATTATGTTGAGAAGATGAAAAGATGGATAAGGTGCATGAGTATAGTGGGATGGAAAAAAGAAAAAGAATAAAAGCTTAACATTTCAGAGTAAGAAGTCAATAAATAAGGCGTAAGGTTGGAAAAAAACAACAACAACCAAGTAGTAGAATTCAAAAATGTTATTTAGAGACCTAGAGACCAATTTCATTTAATTGGTGAAAAGATGTGAAAGTAATTACCTCATGAAAGGGGGAAACGGGACTGAGGGAGATAAGAAACTACCATCTTTTTGTAATAAACATTGTATAATTATTTGACTATTAACTTTAAACATGCATGTCTATCTGATTAAAAAATTAAAAAAAAACAATAAAAAGAAAATTAATTAAATAATTTAAAATATGCATACACCCCAGGCAATCATTGCTAAGCAGTTAAAACTGGCAAACAAAGCAAAAGCATCCTTATTTGGGCAACATGAAAACTATGAGGGTAGGAAAATCATTTTGAGTATTATGAGAGTATTGCTTATTATTTTAAAAGACTTGTGGATTTGAACTAATTATTAATTGCCAGCCATCACATCCAGGTATTTGGGGCACTATCTTCACCATAGTTTGATCTTTTCACTGTGGGCAGAGATGTGACAGGAGCAGACTTTAGGTTTAGACAGAGAAGGGTCCACTCTAGGGGAGTCAGCTAAGGCAAGTTCTAGAGATCCGGGCAGGTGGTACCCAAATGCTGTGTGGTCAGAGACAGGAAGGTGGGGATCTGAGGGCAGATCTCAATTCTGTTCCTAAGGGCAGGGGATTCAGCACTTGTGGACTATTTGATATTGCTTGCCATGTATAGCTGTTCAGAGCCCAGAGGAGGTAGAGGCGAGTAGACACTCTGATCTCTGCCCTTTGTGTTTCATCTCTTACTGTGACAGCTGGATTCCTTTACCTTATTTGTGTGCTTAGCCCTGCTCTGGAATCTGAGCCCAATCCTACATCAACAACTCCTTACCTTGGCATCATCATTCTTTCAGGTCACCCTTCGATATTGGCTGTGCAACTGGATTCCTGTCTTGTACCTCAAATTTCCAGTATCTGGGTTCCTCTGAGCTCTAGTCTCCTCTGACTATTCTGATACCTGATCTCCTAAATGCAACCACATGGTAAATGGCCACAGCACCTGAAAACTTGTTCCTGGCTGAGCAGAAAATGTGCCACAGACCTTACTTTCACCTCTGCCCAGTGTATTATTTGTACCCTCTCTTCCTTTTCACTATGTAGATTGATCACCCAGCTTCAGGCTAAGCTTTATACACAGGTCTTTGCTTGTCAGTACCTTAGTCCAATAACTCACAGGTCTTCTAGGAATTTTTTGCTGTTGTTAATCCTCACCTTATATATATATATGGAGTGGGTGTGGGGGGTGGGGGCAGTCGGATATGCCTTTCACAATCCAGGACTGTTGGCTCCCAACCTCTTGCCTGCCGATTGCCCCTAACTACTCCCCTGCCAGCCTGATCAACGCCTAACTGCTCCTGTGCCGTCCTGATTGCCCTTAACTGCCCTCCCCCTGCCAGGATGGTCCCCCCAACTGTCCTCCCCTGCAGGCCTGGGTCCCCCCAAACTGCCCTCCCCTGTAGGCCTGGGGCCCTCCCAACTGCCCTCCCTTGCTGGCCATCTTTGACCACATGGGGGAAGCCATCTTGTGATGGTCAATTTGCATATTACTCTTTTATTAGATAGGATATATATACATATATATATAAGAGTAAATATATATAATTTATTTCAGAAAGGCAGGGAGAGGGAGAGAGAAACATCAATGATGAGAATCAATGATCAGCTGCCTCCCGCACTGGGGATTGAACCCACAACCCGGGCATGTGTCCTGACCGGGAATCAAACTGTGATCTCCTGGTTCATAGGTCAACATTCAACCACTGACCCATGCTTGCTGAGCCCCATTGATTTTTAGAGAGAGTGGAAGGAATTTATTGAGCATTTAAAATCAACCTATGTGGGACCCTCCAAATACTTTGCATATTTTACATGGATTACCTCATCTCCCTGAGGTTGTAGCCATGATTACCAACACCATTTTATAGATGAAGAAACTGTAGTTTAATGATATGAAGGGACTTGTCTATTGTTGCAGTATGAAGACAAGGTGGAAATTCAAACACAGGTCATCTGGTTTCAGCCTCAGGCTGTGATTACAAGGCTCATTGCCTCCTGAAGTCTTTGTTCAGACTTCAGGATCTAGTTCTATTCCGAGGCCCAGCCTTCCCTGAATTAATTTGTCTCAGAGTCATATGAGAGAGACTGTAAGTCAATGTTCTTGAAAGCTAAAGAAAGCTAGAATCACACACTGATGTTTTGGTGTTACTAGTAAATGCCCAGTTTGCTTTTTACAATTTAGGTTATGTCACCTATAGCTGTAGGACACATCTTTATGGTAAAAAAGTTGCACTTTTCAGAAGTTATATATGAGGAAGTGGATTGAGGCTGAAAGCTGCTACTTGCCTTATTCTTAGAACAATATGATGCAGTTGTTAAATTTAATATTTTTTTCTTTTTATGTAGTTCAGTGATATAAATATAAAAAATAGCATCTACCCGTTCACTGATCTTCTTGGCATTTAGCTTAGTTGTTTCCTTCTGTTTGTTAGTTTGTACCTTGTCTGCACATATTGGGGTGTTTGACACTTGCTCCACACCTGGGCGAGTGTGGAAAGTCAGGGTTGCTCTGACTTTGGAAGAGCAGGCTTGCTGGTACTGCCTAATTCCATTCTGAGTAGGGATTCTGTGATTGATGATGGGAAAGAGTAAATAAATTTCAGTAAGTACACACAAGAGTGGATCAGGATAGTAAGTGCTTACTATGTACAATCAATGGGCATTATTTTACAGGAGATTAAAATTTCCCGGACTTAATCCTCCTGCTAGAGCAGTGTTGGTGGCTCCAGGGAGATCACAAGAAGAGCATCTGTGCCCTTTGAGTAAAAAGCATGTAGTAAAATAAGCAGTTTAGAAATCTGCTCAGTTTGGAACTCAATCTGCCGATAAAATATGTGTTTGCAGTGTATGAAGTGGAAGAAGGTAGTTCTGGACAGAAATGTCTGGAGATTGGAAGTGGCACAGCTTTATTTCTTCCTGTAACATTCTTAGGCATTGTCATGGCTTCTTCGTTTTACAATGTACAAGACAGAGTCAGGTGCTTGTGGGAGGTTGGCGCTGGGTCTTTGAACGTGGACTTCACTCTCTGCATTTGTGAGATGCACTGATGCACTAGGAGGACTTGGCTAAAACATGAAACCTAATTGTTTACTGAACTGGATGATTTTGTTTTCAGAAGCTGGAAAGGCGATCACTTAAAATTTAAGACAGTGTCTACTCCCTAAGGGGTGAAAGCTTGAACTTAGCTTTGGGACGACTTTTGTTCTGTCCATTGTTTGGGAGGAAAGCTGAACTCTACATCTTCCTGACAGTTGATGTTTAAACATGATTAATGTAAATTATGTGTATATTTTAGTGAAGTAAAGATTTCCAGACATCTTTATTTCTTTGTGACTAAACATTTCTCTATTAAGACTTACACTTCCCTATGCCTTTTATTAGAGAGTGGCAAACTATGGCTTGTGGTATAAATCTGGCCCACTGCCTGTTTTGTAAATAAAGTTTTTTTAAAAAATATATTTTATTGATTTTTTACAAAGAGGAATGGAGAGGGATAGAGAGCTAGAAACATCGATGAGAGAGAAACATCGATCAGCTGCTTCCTGCACATCTCCTACTGGGGATGTGCCTGCAACCAAGGTACATGCCCTTGATCGAAATCAAACCTGGGACCTTTCAGTCCGCAGGCCAATGCTCTATCCACTGAGCCAAACCGGTTAGGGCAGTTTTGTAAATAAAGTTTTATTGAAACATAGCCATACTTGTTCATTTGCATATTGTCTATGTTTACCTTCTCACTACAACAGCAAGTAGTTGTAACAGAGACTGTATGGTTTTCAAAGCCAAAAATACTTGATATTACACCCTTGCCCTCTGTTATTGCTTATTCTTATGTGTCCTTTCCTCAAACAGTTGCTCACAGACATTGGAACTAGAGATCATAAAATGACAGGAACGATATGCAGGCCTGAACTTCATGTCATACTTGTGAAGAGACTTTGAAAATGACTTGAAAGTAGCTTGACATATATTTACTAGCTGCACTGGTGCTGTCTTGCACATGATATTATTCCACACTGAATAACCCTGACTGTACTGATATTGAACTATTATTTTTTATTTTTATTTTTTTGTTAATCCTCACCTAAGGATATTTTTCCATTGATTTTTAGGAAGAGTGGAAGAGAGAGGGAATGATAGAGAGAAACATCAATGTGAGAGAAACACATCGATTGGTTGTCTTCTGCACAAGCCCTGTCCAGGGCCTGCCCGGGGAGGAGCCTGCAACCAAGGTATGCGCCCTTGACCAGAACCAAACCTGGGATCCTCTGGTCTGCAGGCTGATGCTCTATCCACTCAGCCAAACTGGCTAGGGCTAGAAATATTATTTTTTTGATGTGATTGTCTCATAAGAACCACAGAACCAGATTTCACTCCATGGCTTGTGGGTGGGTGCGAATAAAATTTGTTTTGAATGGAGTGGAATTTTGTCACTGTCAGTCATCTTGGGAAGAGGGCAATTCTGGAATAGAAAAAGATGACTCAAGAAGCATACCCTAGACTAAGGTAAAGAGAAAATCCTCTGCTATTCACTGAATTGTGGAGGTTGGGTGTGAGACTGAGGAGACCAGGGAGGCCTGAGAGTCCTTCTTTTGTGGGGAGGTGGTTGTGTCATTGCTTCTTATGCATACATGAGGTGGCATCCTGGGGAGTCGCTCAAATATCTGAGAGACTTTGGAGTTGGTGAGAGGAGGTAGATGTCTGGGTGTATACTGATGAGGGCTCAAATCATTGCTCAGCACTATCCATGGCCTATGCAATAGCTAACACCCTTTTTTTTTCTTCAGGTTCACAGCACTCTGATTATTTCAGGTATTGGGTGATCTTCAGGGGAGGGCAGGCCCCACCTCAGCTCCAAGGTGAAGGATGAATTCTGATTAGTGTAAGTCCATCATGGTAATTACATCCCTCTTGCTGATTAAAGAAATGGGCATACAATACAATTCTGGCCAAGAAACAAAGGGAAGTTTTCTGAATCACTTGTAAGAAAGATTTCCTTGTTCTTAAAAATGAGAAGCATAAGAAAAGGTGTTGCCCTGTCCATTGTGGCTTAGGTGTTGGACACTGACCTGTGGACCGCAAGGTTGCCAGTTTGATTTTTGTTCCAGGCACGTGCTGGGGTTGTGAGCTCAAGCCCAGTAGGGGGTATGCAGGATGCAACTGTTGGATGTCTTGCTATCACATCAATGTTTCTCTCTCTCTCTCTCTCTCTCTCTCTCTCTCCCTCCCTCTCTCTAAAAAATCAATAAAAAATCTTAAAAAAAGAAAAATATGTTATTTTCTTGCTTTGAATGTGGTTGTGAAAGAATGTGATTCCAAAGAGCTAACACAGCTCATCTTGCAACTAAGAGAGAGATTTGCTATTATGCTGAGAGAGAGAGAGAGTAGAATATGGAAATAACCTGAGCCCTGCATGGCATCATAGAGCTACTGGGTTATACAGGTGTCGAGCAGATGTGGAACTTTAAGAGTTGCAAGGAAATAAAGTCTTCTTATTGTTTAAGCCATTTTTCATTGGATCTTCTATTTCTGATAGCCAACCCATACTCAAATATTTAATGAAACATGATTTCTTTGTAATTACAGGTGAATCAGTGTTGTTCCCTTGTGCCCTCCCTGAGGTATAAAAGGGCCTCTTTGCTGTGCCCTGTGCCTCCAAGGTGACTCTGAACTTTATTTTTGTTATCTCTTCAGTTTTTAATTTTTTCTTATGGTTGATTCTCAGTTATTCTTGTCTTTCTAGATTCTACAAAGACTTGTTCTGACACTTAATAGTGTTTGGAGAACTTCTAAAATCATGTTTGTTTTTATGCCGAACCTCCGGGTTGTGTGTATTGAAAACACATTTGTAGGCAGGTAGCAAGTGAGAAATTGGTTCCAAGTCTGTGGAGAAATGCATGTAGGGAAAACTAAGTGATACTTGTTTAGGATTCTCAGTTGTGAACTGTCCACTCTCCCCTCGACCTGGCTGTTGGCGTAATGACCACCCGGTTGACAGGGTTATAGAAAATGTGTGGTCACTGGGCTCAATAGGCCTTGAAATTTATTTTAGGTATTAAGGTGTTTGCTTCTGGTAACTCAGGAACTAAGCCATTTATGTTGTTGGGGAAAAAATCCCTCAGCAACAACCCTAAATTGTTTGGGTCTTAATGCCTGAAAATTAACTTAAGAAAGAAGCAATTTTTCATAAAAATGTGAAGGCTCTTACCTAGCACACAAAGGGGAGAAAAGACTCTAAGGGCGGGAGAAGCACCTCTCACACTGCACCGGTATCCTTGTCTCTCCTGCCTGTTCCCCAGGATGAGAACCAAACAGGAGTGTCTGGTGGGGACCTGAGTCTCAGTTCTCTTTAGCAGCTGATCCTGTGATTCTGTTTTGCTGCTTGGCCCTCGCTCCACTTTTTCTTCTTTTGCAATAAAGTAACATCACTTGCTTTTCTAATCTTGAAGTTTTATCTTGTATCAGGACATAGACTTTGTCAGTGAGCTCTTGCAAGTTCTCATCCCATCGCCCAGAATTCAATGACTTGGTCTCAGGTCTGACTTTCATAGGTAAAAACCCCAATAGACACTCCAAATCCTTATAGTTGCCCTTGTCTGCACCCCCTTTCCCTTTAGAAAGTGCCAGTAACAAGGTCATTGGGCATCAATTTAGAGTCTGAGTGGGCAGCAAGCCTCATCTCCCTACACTGCGGTCTATGCAGGACCCTGGGTGGTGTCCAGGATGACGTTTTTCAGAACTTGTCATATTATGGAAATTGAATTTTGGGTTCTGTTATATTGGAAATCTACCAAAGTGCTCACAGGGAAAATGTGGTACAAAGAAGCGAATATAGGCTTTTAGAGTCAACTGGACATGGAGGACCCCAGGACTGCTGAGAGATCATATAGACAAGTGGTTCAGGGCAGGGCTGAATCCCAGTTTCATTATTTCCTCAATATCTAAAATGGGTTAGTAATAGTGCCCCTTTCAGTGTTGCTTTGGGGATGAAATGAGTTAAACCATGTTGAAGTGTTTGGAACAGGGCATGACTCAATACTATATTTGCTATTTTTATTATTGTTGTTATTATATTACTTACTGTCATCTTGGGCTAGTAAGTTAACTTCTGTAAGCCTGAGTTTCTTCACCTATAAAACCAAGATAGTAATAACAATCTCATACGGTTCTTGGAATTAAAGTATGTAAAACTTCCAGTCCAATTTCAGGTATATAGCTCTTCTTAAGGATATTTAATTTTAATAAATGATTAATAATCTCTACCTGATCTTCCTTGCTATGTTGGGGGCCTTGCAGGAGATGTAAAAGCAGAGGTAATAGCCCGATTATGATGGTACTGGGACACAGAACTGACATCGTCTCCAAGGCAGGGCGGCTTCTCCGCAGTGAGGTCCTTTCCCTGAGGCCATTAGAACCCCATAATCAGCCAGTCTTGAACTTCCATCAGATGTCTCCTCCTGGAACAAGGGAGTCTGACTCAGGTATTTGCTCCTAAATCTTTGTGGTTATTGAGAGGGAATAAAAACCAAAGCTTCTTTTTAACCAGGGCTCCAGGAGCGACCTTTGTGAACTTCAGGACCCAGTGAGAGATCTTGACCGTTTCTGCTAAGATCCTGTGACTGGCTGAATTGCTGTAACCTGGGCAGTGCTAGTAACATTTAGCACCAAACCTGGTTAGTACGTGATAATCACACCATTAGCTCATGTTGCTGCTGTTCATAAGATCCTTTCCTTGTCACTCTGAGATCTCTTGTCTCCTGCCCTAACCCCTCTCTCCATGCACATCTGAAATATTACTCATTACTCCTCTTAAGTTTGCTTGTTATTTCTCTGAACAACTTGGTCAATCTCATGCAGTTTCCAAAGCACGCTATTCTGTACGCCCCACGCTGCCTCACCCTCCTCTGGTGTGTTCCAGATGGTTTTGTACCAAACAGAGCATATGCCTTTTTCTTCCCCTTGATTACTCTTTGCATTTCTTTGCTCCTCAGCATCGTCCTCCACTTGATTTACTTCTGGAGTATTTATTGCTGGGGTGACATGCATAATGAATACCCTTGGGCGTTCATTAACTTTAGCTTTGAACAGTTTCTATTTCCCCTCAGTGTCCTTAATGTCTTATGCTTCTGGTCACTTGCTCATGTAAACCTCACATTTTGCCAACATTTACTCAGGAAAAAAATTATACCTCTTTTTAAGGATATGCTGGGTGTTGTTGTTTTTTTTTTTTTTGTTTTTAAACCTCATGGAAATCCTTAGTTAAAAATCATACCTTACTGGTGACTTTTAGGAATTCCCTGTTTGTCTCTTTCTGGGTAAAGGAATTGCTCCAGGAATCTATTGCTGTGTTAAAACCATCTAAATCTTAGTGATTTAGGACACAATTATTATCCTCTCTCAGGGGTCCTGGGTTGGCTGGGCATAGCCGCATGGTTTTCACCTGGGGTTTCTCCTGCGATTGCAGTCAGACGTTGGGTGGGACTGCAGTCATCTGAAGAAGTGAAGAGTCTGACCGCCCAGCAGTCTCCTGTGGCTGGCAGTTGGTGCTGGCTGAGGCCTCAGCTGGAGCTGTCCATGGGACTACTTGGATTTCGCAAAGCATGGTGACCAGGTCCTGAGAAGGTACATCCGTGAGTGAGTGTTTGAAGGTGAAAGATGAAAAGCTTCTTACACCTTAGTCTTGGCAGCCATGCAGCATGACTTCCATTGCGCCTGCCAGGTGTGAGTGCACTACAGAAAGAGTGCATGCTGAGAGGTGTGCTTCATGGGGGGAGACTAGCTACCACAAGAGTGAATAGTTACTCAGTTATTTTCATTGTTCCTTATTTTAGAATCAAACAGACTCTTTCTTTTTGATTATTTTTTCTTTATTGATTAAGATATTACGTATTTGTCCTTATCCCTTCATTGCTCCCAGCCCCCAACTCATGCCCTCACCCGCCCCCCCCTCCCATTGTCTGTGTCCATTGGTTAGGCTTATATGCATGCATACAAGTCCTTTGGTTGATCTCTCCCCTTTACCCCCACCGTCCCCTACCTTCCCTCTGAGGTTTGATGGTCTAATCAATGCTTCCCTGTCTCTGGATCTGTTTTTGTTCATCAATTTATGTTGTTTATTATATTTCATAAATGAG
>PVJC01006611.1:0-54316 GCA_004026665.1 Murina feae
CCCCCCCGCACACGGGCCTCCTCGCACATAAGCCAGCCCTGCGGCCTCACGTGGTCCCGCTGTGGCCCGTACGGACTGAGCAGCCACAGGGACAGGAGGACCGCAGCAGGCGTCGGGCACACGAAACCTGGCGCTGGCTGGAAGCTCTGGCTCACCATGGAGGAGAGTGAGTGCCACCATCACCTTGGGCAGGACCCACTTGTACCCCACGTCACACCCCACGTCACACCTCTGTGTCACACTCCACATATGTCCACATCACACATCGGTGTTACTCTCCACGTGACATGTCAGTGTCATAGATCTGTGTCCCATGCCACATCACACACCCACATCACTCTCCACACCACACGTCCAGGTCATACATCCACATTACTCTCATGTCACAGTCATACATGCACATTACTCTCATGTCACACGCCCATGTCATACATGCACATTACTCTCCATGCCACACGTCCATGTCAAACCTGCACATTACTCTCATGTCACACGTTCATGTCATACATGCACATTACTCTCCACGCCACACGTCCATGTCATACATGCACATTACTCTCCGTGTCACACGTCCATGTCATACCTGCACATTATTCTCATGTCACATGTCCATGTCACACATGCACATTACTCTCACGCCACACATCCATGTCAAACCTGCACATTACTCTCATGTCACACGTCCATGTCATACATGCACATTACTCTCCACACCACACATCAATGTCATACCTGCACATTACTCTCCATGCCACACGTCCATGTCATACTTGCATATTACTCTCCACGCCACATGTCCATGTCATACATGCATGTCACACATGTCACTTGCCTATGTCACACATCCACATTACTCTCCACGCCACACGCCCACAGGTCCACACCACATGCCCACACTCCCCAACACGCGTGGCCGTCAGCCTCAGCTTCGGCCTCACCTCTGACTGCTCCATGTCGCTCCTCAGCACCACGCGCTTGATGACCTTGGAGTAGCCGTCCCCGTCCGCGATGCTGACGGGCTCCTGGGGCTGCCCCTGCACGGTGACCTCCTCCCGCTCGGTGCCGTCCGAGGACACGAACCGACGGATGACTTTCCTGGTGACCTGGAAGGGACGGCACCTGCATCTTGTCCTTGATGGACAGGACGGGGCCTGGGGGTGTGGGGACATACCTTCTTCACCACCGTGTGCCCGTGCTCGTCCACGTATGTCTCCTCTGTGACCGTTTCTGGGGGCAAGTCAGGCACGTCGTCTCCCTGCAGAGACAGGCCCACATCAGCGGTGGCCCTGGCAGGGGACCACCGGCTCCCGGGCCAGAAGGCACGCGTGTTAGCCAGTTAGTGGAGGCAGAAGCGTTACCGCGGGGCCAGGCCCCGACACGGAGGTTTGCAGACAGAAAAGCAGGTGACGCCATGCTCAGGGGGCTCCGACCAACGTCAGCTCCACACGCAGACACATGGACAGAGACGACACGCGGGCGGAGGGCAGGCTGCAGACGTCACAGCGCCCCGTTGCTGCCCCGGGAGCGGCCACACGCATTCCTCGGCCACAGCACTCAGACCGTCATGTGGCTGCTCCCCAGGCTGCCCAGCGCGTGCAGCCTGCTGCTCCGGGCGTCCGTGTGCGGTCACTGGCCCAGAGGTGCGGCCTGAGCAGCTGGTACCTGAATGATCACCCGCCGGCGGACAACCCTGGTGGTGACCAGCGCCTCCTCATCGGAGCTGGCTTCCAGCTCGCCCAGCTCGGCCGTGAGCTCCTGCAAGCGGAGGCAGGTGTTACTGCGCCGGGGGTGCCTCTGCCACAGGCCCGGCGTGAGCTCACGCACGTTCCTGGAGATTTTGTTCACTGTGCTCTGGGGCCGCGCCAACGGGGCACAAACAGCTGGGCACGAGGCACAGGCTTCACAGAGAACACGGCTTCTTGCGCAGTGAGCCCTGGCATCCAGTCTCACCAAGCCCCTGGGCCAGGACCTGCGGTGCAGCCAGTGCTTCTCACCGGCCAGGACTCCCGCTCCTGCTAAACTCGGGCGGGGCACAGACCCCCCACCCTGCTCTCAGGCTGCAGCTGGAGTGCCTGTCCTTGGTCTCGCTGTGTCTGCTGCTGGCGCAGACACTCCCATGGTTCCTTGCACCTCGTCCAGGCAGGGATGCGCCTACGGGGCCTAGGGTGTCACACTCACTCACAGAGTCCAGCCAGGACGGAGCGAGATGTGACCTCAGATTATAACCTACGTCCTGGGAGCCACACGCCAATCTCTCCCTGTGGAAGGTTTCTCAAGGAGAAAGAAAACAGCTACATGTCCTCCACATATTTAAAAATGCCACTTGTATTTCTAGATTCCTTTCAGCGGAAGAAAAACACCTCAGATCTAGACCAAGCTACACACTGACTATGCTCAGGACCCTGTTGCCTAGAAACAGGGCTGGCAGGAACCTGAGACATTCTATCCTCAGGGCAGGGCCCTGAGGGGTCAGGGTCCCGAGAGGTCAGGGTCAAAATCAGAAGCAGAGAGAGCGGAGGAGCATCCCAAGAAGCAGGGGCCTGGGCATGAATAAACGGGGTGAGGCAGGGAGTGAGGAGTCAGGATGTATTTATATGCACAGAATAGGCTGAACACAGGACTTCACCCAGATAATCGTTCCAAGTCTAGATCTCAATTAGCTTATGGATTCTAGGGTTCAACTTGGCAACTTTTAAGCCCAGGCATCACCTATGAGTTCTTTTACTAGAATTGACCTCAGCCAACTCTAGTGAGATGAGCGATTCTCTGCAGAGGCCGACAGGGAATAAAGACCCACGTGGGCGGAACTCATTTTGGTAACCATGGAAATGGGGCTTCTCATGCCAGCTACTCTTCGATGGCTGCTGCTGGCAGATGGCACCCTCATCCTATCCTATATAATAAAACCCTAATATGCAAGCGACCAGTGGAACAACTGGTCGCTATGACATGCACTGACCACCAGGGTGCAGACGCTCAATGCAGGAGCTGCCCCTGGTGGTTAGTGTGCTCCCATAGGGGGAGTGCTGCTCAGCCAGAAGCCAGGCTCACGGCTGGTGAGCGCAGTGGAGATGGCAGGAGACTCTCCTGCCTCTGAAGCAGCGCTAAGGCCCCCTCAGGGGTCCCAGACTGCAAGAGGGAATAGGCCGGGCTGAGGGACCCCCCTTCACCCCAGTGCACAAATGTCATGCAACGGGCCTCTAGTAGTAAAATAAACTAATAAATGCAGCTCTTCAGCCCAAAGACACGTTAAATTATTACCTTCTCCCCAAAAAGTTCTAATTCTTTTTTCTAACTCATTCTTTCCCACTAAGACAGGCGTGGATGCTTTAAAAACACTTTAACGTACAGAATGTTTTTGAATTCTGAAAGGAGAAATAACACCTAATTTAACTTACATTAAATTAAGTTCAATTCAAACAGATTCACATTTGTGTAGGAGAACTCCTATGGAGTTGCTGAAAATGCAGCTTCTCCCTCTGCCCCCCAAGTTCAGGATTCTGTGGAGAGGGATCCCCAGGGGGTAGTGAGGGTAGGAGCCATGCGACCTCATGTGAGGAATAATGGTTTAAGTGAATTCCTGCGGGTCCCCACTCCCCGCTCCGAGGGGAAGGACGCAGCTGCATCTCACGTATGACATCTGGCAGCAGCAATGCACTGGGGCGGGAAGCCCCTTTGCCAAGCCGTCCCCATACCCACACCCGGGCCCAGCCTGCCCCGCCCGTCACAGCGGTTCCCAGGCCACTGAACGTGACAAGCACCTCAGGGCTGTGGTTTCGGCTGGTGGTCATTTTTCTCAGCAAAAGGGCTCCCAGTGACAAAACGTGGGTGTATGGTGAAGCGGCGAGAATTGGACTCAGGTCATGGTTTCTACTCACTGGACCCCCGATTTTAAAAAGGATGAGGGTGCACCTGGTCCAGGCTCCCTCACCTGGCGGCTTTGCAGTGAGAACAGCAGCCTCAGGGAACAGCCGGGAGAGGCTGTCCACGTGGCGGGGAGGGCGGGGCTCCTTACCTTCTGAAACGCCGAGTCTTCATCGAGGCCCTTGAAGGCCGGTGGCTGCTCATCGGCCGACTCCACGATCACGAGGCTGTTCCTCCTCGGAGAGCCGGCCGCCCTGAGCTCCTCAGGCTCCTGCACGAGGGGTGAGTCCGCCCGCTCCCGGGGCGGCGGGGCTGGCAGGTGGGGCCTGTCCTCCTCAGGGGTCCTGATGGGAAAGCCAGGGGCTGCCGTGGCCTTTGCAGTGTCTGACCCTGGTGTCCACGGGGTGGTCACACTGAAAGGGAAGGCCGGGTTACAGCGAGCAGGTGCCCCTCGCCCGCCGAGGCCAGGGCCTTGATGGGGAGCACAGACCCCTCCTAGTCACGAAGGTCCAACAGGTTAGTGCACTAGCAATGGCATTTGGGTAAGAATCCCATGCACCGGGCTGGGTGGAGCGATGGCTCGTGGGTACAGCGTGGCTGGGAAAGACGTTTTCCAACGCTACACGCAGGCACACGGATCCCATCGCCTCCTCCCTCCCGGCACGGACACGGCCCTTTACCCCTCCTTCGCCACTGGACGTGCGTGAAGAGTCGAGGTCGCCCTAACAGCTCTGTACATAACACGGCTTGTGAAGCAAGAATCAAAATTTGGCAAAATTTGTGAAAAGCAATAAATACACCCTGTGTGAACATGGGCACCGGGATGATAAATGCAGGGAGAGTTCCTTCTGGGACACGGCGACTCGGTAGAAAGGTCTGTGGCGTCGCAGCTGCTCCGATGGCCGTGGAGGGCGTGACTCTGACGTGATCTCGGTCGTCTCCACTTCCAGTGAGAAGATTCTCTGCTCTCTCGGCTCCTTTTAAACGCGCGCTGCCACTCTGCCTCTGGGCTCCCTCCCCTCTCCTGCCTCCTCCTCCCCTGCTCTGTGCTCGTCCCAATGCCTGCTGGACGGTGGCTCCTCCCGAGAAGAGACCACTCATTGCCTGCATCGGCCTCGCGGCCCAGAGACCCTGGCACAAGCTCCCGAAGGGCCCGGATGCTGCCTTGGCCTGCAGAGGGCCGGCCTTCCAGACGCTCGTGTCCTCTGGACAAGTCTCCGGCCTCCGTGGCCATGACGCCGTAATCTGCAGCCCTCCTTCCTGTGGCTGTGCTGCCCCTCAGCCACCTGGCTGTGCGGGAACCAGAGAGTCCCCCTCACAGCCCCTGCGCTCCTCTGCGCACCCTGCCAGCCTGCCACCGCGGGCCGCCATGTGCTCCCGGGGAAGGAGTCTCAGTGTGAACCATGCTTTCCAGGCGCGCCCTCGACCTTCCACCAGGACATGAATCAGGAGCGCGTGGTGCTCCTCACCGCAGAGGTGGACACGGACTCGGGCCGGACACAGAGCAGGAAGATCCCCCCACGCCCGCCACGCGGTCTCACACGCTGTGCGGCTTCTCGCAGCCCTGGCCCGTGGGGGCGGTTAGGGAGGGTGCTGCCTGCACCCTGGCCCCTGGCCATGCTACCCCGGGACACTCACCAGCGCTGCGGCTGCGGCTCCGGGGCCGGCTCCTCGGGCGATCCTGTCCCAGCCAAGCCTCTGCGCTCCTGCTCCTGGGGGAGGCGCTCCCCAGCGGGGCTGTCCCCGTCCATCCTGGAGGGGCCATCCTGGACCATGGAGTAGCCGATGGAGAAGTCTTCGTCAGAGACGATAAGGGGGTGACCACAGGCCTCGCCTTCTCTGGACGCTGCGTGCTCGTGGGCCTGCGAGTGCCGCACCGGCAGCTCGTCCTGCAGCACCGAGAACCCTGCGGAGGACAGCGGGTCAGGCGCGCCTTGACGCCCGGCCACGTCGGACACCTTCCTGAGGGACTCACGTGCCACAGCGCCAAAGCCGACCCAGAGTCTGCCTGCCTTTGATGTGCCGGCCCTGTGGGCAGGGCAGGGAGGAACCCACAGCTGCAGAGCCCGGGCCACAGGGGCAGAGAGAGGGCGACGTGGGGCAGAGGAAGTGAGGCGTGGCCGCGAGCAGCAGCAGCAGCTGGAACGCTCTGCAGGTCAGCAGGTCACTTGGGGCTGCAGGTGCTCAGGGCGCCCCTGCGTTAGGCACGAGGCCCGGCGCTCTGCACAAGGCCCCTGACACCCAGGCTGCCGAGGCAGAGGCGTGACGGTCCCACCCATTTACTCACTGACACCTGACAGCCGGAAAGGAGCCGGGAAGCCCCCCCTCAGGGACTGGAGGGAAGGCAGCGGGGAGAGGTCGGAGGGCGCCTGGGAGCATCTGCGCAGACACCCACGAGACGGGAGGACTGCCCTGAATCGGGGGGCACGTTTGCCGTCACTGAAGCCCCTGCAACGTGAGAGCTGCCGAAGGACGAGGCAGGAATGCCGGTGGGAAGGCAGAGAGAGCAGGAGCAGAGCAGGGACGGGGTGCAGAACGCGTTCTAGGAAGAAGGGGCTGGTTCTGTGCATCAGACGTGACTAAAGGCGAAGCAAGAAGAGTGCCGGGAGCCACAGGAGGATTCACTGCGTGTGGCAATGAGGCACTGCCACGCGGGCGGCACCTCTGTTTGGAGGCGCCCAGAGAGCTGCCTGAGGGGAGAGTGGGGAGCAGGTTCAGGGTGCTGGCGTTTTGAAGGGATCACCTGTAAGGTGGGCGGGGAAACAGCCATCGCGCGGGCAGTGTGCTGAGCTCGGTCCAGCTGGGACCTGGGCAGCTGTAGGGGTGACGCACTTAACTGGACAAAAGACCAGGGTCTTAGCCAAACCGAGAGCAGGCGGCCTGCAGGCCTGAGATCACACAGGACGGAGACAGGGTGACTGAATATGAGGGTCTGCTTGTGATTGTTCCTATTCCCTAAAAATGTATTTTTATTGATTGCAGAGAGGAAGGGGGAGGAAGAGAGAGATAAACATCAAGAACGACGGAGACTCACTGATCAGCTGCCTCCTGCACGCCTCCTACTGGGGACTGAGCCACAGGAATTGAACTGTAACCTCCTGGTTTAAAGGTCAACACTCAACCTTGAGCCGTGTCGGCCGGGCTGACCGTTGCTACTTTTTCTAAGAAATACGAAGCCTGATCCTCAGCTCAGAATTCAGTAGTGAGCCACGCTGGCAGCGTGAAGGAGAAGAGGAGCTGTGAGACTGGGCAGAGAGGAGAGGGGGGCAGAGAGGGTGAGCTGCCTGGGGATGGGAATGAACGGGGGACTCTGATGCCAGAGGTCCCAGTGGGTCTGAATCACAGCTGCTCTGGGGCAGATGAAGTCAGGACCATGCTTCCCCGGGAGAGGGGAGGTTGTGGGGCCAGGGAGAAGGGCACGGTCTCATGGGCACAGCACAGATGTGGCAGCTGAGCTGGTGGGAAAGGCGTGGAGCTGAGGGAAGCACTGGTGGGTCGTCCCAGTCCACGGCCGGTGGACAGAAGGTCTGTCCCCTTAAAAGCCATGTTGAAACCCAGTCCTGAGGTGGTGGCCAGCAGGCGGCCGTTGGGAGGGAGGGTGCTGAGGTGAGCCTGTGGGGTTCCTGCCTGAGAAAGGCGAGGGGGCAGCGGGAGGACGCATCCCGGGTTTCCCGTCTCCAGGACAGAGAAAAACCTCTGCTTTAAGCCACAGTTTATGGTGCTGCCTTCCAGCCGAGCTGAGCCTCTGATGAATTAACAAGGAGCGAATGGCGTGG
Source organism: Murina feae (assembly GCA_004026665.1). Classification (NCBI taxonomy): domain Eukaryota; kingdom Metazoa; phylum Chordata; class Mammalia; order Chiroptera; family Vespertilionidae; genus Murina; species Murina feae. The sequence continues at coordinate 7,641 of PVJC01006611.1, forward strand.
GGCATCTCTCAACGGCAGGGAAGCCCCAGGGCAGCAAGAATGTGTGAGCAGCCAGGCGACCCCCCTCTAGGCAAGGGAGACACGGGCCCAGCTGCTTGAACTAGCCACGGATGCACACGCAGGCACACGCACGCACTGCCCGACCTTCGCTGTGGTCCAGCGTGATGGTCTGCTCCATCTCGGCGTAGCTGTGGCTGGCACGCTCCAGGAGCGGCTCCGCGCTGGTCTCCAGGAGATGCACGATGTCCATGCGGTTGATCTTGGTGAGGCACTCGACAAGGCTGGTGTCTGGGATGGGAAGGAAAGCAGGGGCTGCATGTGCACATGCTCTTTTGAAAACCACCTTCCTTTAGCTCCTCACTAAAATGTTGACATTTGTATGGTAAACAACAAGCCCGAGTAAAGTTATTTGTTAAAGGAAGCAAAAAAACCCACAGAGAAGCAGAGAAAGTGTGGACCAGCCTGGGCACAGCCCTCACAGTGGAATTGCCAAGTAACGGACAGGACTCTGTCAGTTCTGAACTTGAAAACCAGACTTCTCCGCATAAGCATAGCCCACCTACGGCAGGGGATGTGCTCATCACAAGGAGAGTATCTGCTGGCTCCCTGGAGGTTAAGTCTAACTGGTCCCCCCTTATTGGTGAGGTCCTGCAAAGGCATCAGATGGTGAGGGAGGTACACGGAGACAGAGGGGACGAAGGGTGACGCTCTGGGAAGCGGCCCTGAGACCAGCGAGGGCGGGCAGTGGACGTGGTCGCCGCGGTCAGGTGGTCACACGCAGCATTGGGAGAGTATCTGCTCCCCCCACGTCAGTTATTTAGCAGAACAGGCAGGAGGAGCAGGAGGTAAGTCACTGCCAATAAAACGTGAGAATGAACACAACGGTGTCTACCTTCCATGTTTAGAAAACGAGGGACCAGTAACATTCCTGCCGGGCTGCTGTGGCTCAGGGGTTGAGCATCAACCTAGGAACCCGGAGGTCAGGGTTCGATTCCTGGTCAGGGCACAGGCCTGGGTTGCGGGCTCGATCCCCAGTGTGGGGTGTGCAGGAGGCAGCCGGTCTGTAATTCTCTCTCATCGTTGATGTTTCTCTCTCTCTCTTTCCATCGCCTTCCTCTGCAATCAGTAAAGTATATTTTACAAGTAACGTCCCTGCTAACAGCCTGGGCTGCCGCCCTCCCCCCGTGACACTGGCCACAGGAACCCAGTGCAGGGGTCTCAGGACAGCAGGTGTTAGAGATGCTGTGCATGTCCTTGTGGGTGGCAGCCATGCTCAGCACCTATGGGACACGACCTGCTGCCCCCGGCCCGCCCTGCCCGAGCCCGCCTACCGGTGGCAAGCTTCCCGTCCCGCTCCAGCCAGTACTTCAGCAGCGCGTGACTCTGGTCCTGCAAGGAGTTGGGGTTTTCCACCCGAATCTGGTGGATCTGCTCCTCGGAGAAGTCCAGCTCTCTGGCCAATTCTGAAAGAGATGCTGCCGTCTGTGAGCGGGAGCCTCAGAGCTGGCGCCCCGACGCCCGCCAGGTTCTGGGCAGGGGTTCTCCGTACTGCGCGCGGCGGGACCACTGTCCCCATGCAGGAGCACGAGGCCACACACCTCTGCTCTTCTGACGCTAGTTCTAGACTTTCCTTAAAGCTGCATCTAGAATTGGTCACTGTCCTGGTGGGAAGGGCAGGTTTGAGGCTATGGTGATAAAATACGTGTAACGTGGTCCCTTTAATTCCAAAATGCAGACGAGACCATTAGTGCCAACTCCTCCTCTTAACCAACATAATGGGAAACAAACCACTGCAATAGGAGACACGGACCATTTCTCGGCCTTGTCGTTGTTCAGACAGACGCCCTCAGCCTGTCATCCCTGTGCTCAGCACTGCACTTGGTGAACACTGGCTGTGGCTGTATGACGGTGACAGAGTAGATCCCTGTCTCTGATTTGATGTCACGGAAGTAATGGTCTAGGAAGACTCGCCCTAGACTTGTCCTTGTCAAGTGTGTGGACACCTGTGCTCTGTGGGGTGTGTGTGCAAATGAGAAGTCTGCTTGGAAGGGCAATGTGCCAGTAGCTTTCAGAATTAAAAATGTAGCCCAGCTGGCATGGCTCAGTGGTTGGGCACTGACCTATGAACCAGATCACAGTTTGATTCCTTGTCAGGGCACATGCTTGGGTTGCAGGCTGGATCCCCAGTGGGGGACGTGCAGGAGGCAGCCGACCAATGATTCTCTCTCATCACTGACATTTCTCTCTCTCCCTTCCTCTCTGAAATCAGTGGAAATAAATTAACACACACACACACACACACACACACACACACACACCCTTTACCCAACAATTCCGCTCCTAGCATGTGCCCTCCAGCTATGCTCACAAAAATATCCCAGTGCACTCGTACTAATTGAATTAGCAGGATACAACCACATGGCCAGCAGTGAAGACCCCTGGCAGTTATGGCACCTTCACAGAATTAAATGGTCATTTAAAAGGATGAGTGGATGCATCTCTGGTGATGGACTATTTATGAGATTTAAGTAAAATCTGCTTCTTTTTAAATAAGAGGCATACATGCAAGCACTGCATGTTTTCTGAATGCATGAAGACGTCCCACCAGTGACCTTTGGGGCATGAGGTCAGAAGACCAGATGTAGGTGAAAGACTTTTTTACTTTTAAATTTCACACCACCGTGTATGGCTGTAGGGTCTTACTTTTCAATATGTCTAATGATATTACGTTTGATATGTATGTACATATAAATCTAAAAAACAAAATAGCCCTGGATGGTGTTGCTCAGTGGTTAAAGTGTTGGCCCATGGACCACAGATTCAATTCCTGCTCAAGGGCATCTACCTGGGTTGTGCAGGTTCAACCCCTGATCCCAGTCCGGCCACTTGTGGGAGGCAAGCAACCATGTCTCTTTCACATCAATGTTTCCCTCTTTCTCTCTCCCCACTCCCTCCCTCCCTCTCTCCAAAATCAAAGAGAAAATATTCTCTAGTGAGGATTAACAATAACAATAACAGAAGTGGATGAAGGAAGAGGAGGAAGGAAGAGAAGGGAGGAGAAAAGAGGAGGAGGGAGGAGGAAGAACAGGAGGAAGAAGAGGGGGAAGAAAGAAAAAAACGAAATAAAGTAATTCTGAATATTACCTATTCAATAAGTCAACCAGGGATATTTGCTGTCCTTCCTCTGAATTCCTCAATTAAATAAATCTGCTCAGTTTTTAAAGAAAATGGCTATTCTTCCTGCTTCTAGTCATTTATTGCACATTATTATCTTTGCTATGGGCATTTTGGACTCCTATTCATCACCAAATCTTTAAGAAACGTAAAAAAAGAAAAACATTAATTTTACACAATTTGTTTCAATCAGGTAGTCACAAGTGATACAAGAGGAAGCCAGACCAAAAAAAGGGAAAGAAATAAAAGCCAGAGGCTGACCGTCTTGCTGGAACATGTCCAGCCCGGGCGAGGCGAGAGGGAACCGTGACTTGTAAATCATACTGATCTTAGGATTCACTTCTCCTCAGTACGTCACTGAACACGTATTATAATTCCTACTCCCAAGCATTCCCGTCTCTCACAGCCACATGCACTTCCGCATTCGCCCAAAGCCACCGTGAGCACTGCTCTCCACGAAGACCCTGACAAACAGCGTCTAAAACCAGGAGCCCTGGTCAGTTTCACATCAAACAGAGCGACAGCTGGCGACCGTTTCGAAAATCAGCCATCTCCCCAAGGTTTAGTGCCCCAGCTCCCAAAGGAGTGTTGTGGGCGGGTGCGTTCCCGACTCTCCCAGAGCCCCTATTGTCCCCGTGCCGGGCGGCGGGAGGCCTGCCCCAGTTCCCAGGGTGCTTCACAGAGCTCCGGTCTCCTACCCTGCAGTGTATTCTTCTCGCTGCTCCTCCAGGTCTTCCTCGAGGGAAGAAAAAGGAGACCTTTCTCATTGTTCACGACCCTTGGCTGAGGCCACCCTGACAGTCACAACAAGCGGGCTCTGTTGGCCAGTGGGCCACTCATGTTACCTGTCCAGCTGAAGCCCAGGTGGTCGGCGATGTAGGCCAGCCGCTCCTCCATTCGCTCCTGCGCATCCTGCTGATCTGCACAAGGTCAAGAACAGAATGGCCATGGCTGTCTGCGCCGGGGGAGGACCCCGCACTGACCATCCAGAAAGGCAGTCACTTGTCCAAACAGTCGATGGTTGCCCCATTGCGCTATTACCCTTTACATCACGTGAAGTGTGTGCGCCTGGCTTCTGGAATGGAATGGGAGGAAATCTGAGACATCATGGAAACCACGTGCTTACCATCTCGTCAATCAGACCAGTCCCTGCACTTATTCGGAAGCTGTGATGTCTAGCCAGTGTCAGACTCCCCTTCTCGATGGCCCCAGAGAACACTGCCCACCAGAAATGGTCACCCTACTTGTCCGATGCCCGCGAACTCGCCGCTGGGCTGCAGACACAGAGGGATGGGTCAGGCCTCCCCTTGCTCCGGGCCGCACAGGTCCCTCCCACAAGGGTCACACAAGACCAAGGCCTGGTCTGGCCCAAGACCACACCTGCCTTGGCTTTGGTGACCCTGGGGGAGAGCAGTGAGGGATGTGTTTGCATGTATGTCTTTTGGGCAATGTTTTTGTTTGCTTACCAATAAGTAAGCTCTTATGTTACCCCCCCAAACTGTGACGTTTCATTCATGTTTAACCCCCACTAACGGGTGGGCAGCATTTTAGATCACGGTGTGTGACACCCCCTATCATGCAAATTTAGGAGTCCTGGTCTTTAATGCAGAGATACCGGAAGCCCCTGGTCACTTCTCAGCGCTGTCTGCGGTTTCCATGGTGATAACTCAGAGCCATCGGCCCCTCACAGTCCACTAAGTCATGCACAGCTGGAGTTTTGTTGTCTGCTGCTTCCAGTCAGGGCCATGTTAATGAGAAGCACCGTTTACCTTACGCTGGTTTGTGAAAATGTGACCAGCGGGATCTGAAATCCAACCTTTCTGAATCAAAAACAGATCCACAAAATTGGAATTTCCTACGTGAAATCTTCTTGAGCAAAGGGCATCCTAATGATGACAAAAATTACGTGTAAATTACCTTCAAGTACAGAAAGGTTAAGAAAAGCCACGGGTGCGAATAATACACTTGGGTGCGAGAGCAGACGTGCTTGGCTGGAGGCTGGGCCTGGCCCTGCAGAGCAACAAAACTCCCCGCAGCGCGGCTCGCGTGCGGCGCCGGCCGAGGCCGGGCCGTGGCCAGCGCGGTCGCGTTCCCACAAGCACTCTCACGGCTCAATCTTGAGATTGTTTTCACAGACAGGAATGTACAGAGGAAGCACACAACACGGAGGCTCACACAAACACAGGAGCCACTGCGGAAGCGTAAAGAAAACGAGACTTGAACCACCAAAGGAAACAAACGGCACAGCGACACGGGCTCGTGACATGCGGGGCCCAGGGAGCCCGGGGGCAATACCTTCCGCGGGGTCATGGCCACTCTCATCGGGGATGCGCTCAATCAGAGTCTCAATGGGCTCATCCCAGATGGGCCTGGTGTCAAAGATGTCCTCAGGGCCCGAGCGCTCGGGCTCCGCAGGTGGCAGGCTCTCGATCACCGAGGCTTCCAGGGCGCTACTGCTCTCGTCATCCGAGACTGCCTCCTGCTCCCTCTCTGCCTGGCTGAGCCTGTCCACTAGCTTGGATGCCTCCTCGCTAATCTCCTCGAAGAACTCTATGGAGTCCCTGTAAAGGTCAAGGAAGTGCTCCCTGCTCTCCCGGGTGGGGCTCAGGGCCCCCCGGCAGGAAGATGGGGCACCTCTGCTCCTCACGGGCAGGCGGGAGGCAAACACCTGAGGTCTTGAGACCGTGGCCTCCGACTCGAGCGTGAGCTCCTCTGTCCACTCCCCGCTTTCTGCTTCGGCCTCAGTACAGCTTGGAGCTTTCGTTGGACTTTTGGTCTTGGAGTCCAAAGGACTGACATCTGAGTCAGAGGTGCCCCTGTCATCTGCCACCCTGCCTGGCGCGTCCTGTCCCTGAGGAGGCCCTGTCTTCTGCAGGGAGGAGTTCAGATGCAAAGGCTGCGGCCCGGCTGCTTGGGGGGGCGCCTTCACGGGGATTTTAGACTTGGGCTTTGTCTCCTGCTCTCTCCTGTCCTCACCTGGGCTGGGCAGCAGGCTCTCCTCTGCAGGGGCCGGGGTGGGGATGGCAGGGGGCCCGGGCCTGACCAGGACCTGGGACGGGCTCTCCAAAGGAGGCACGCTCTCCGTGGCTGCCGTGGGGATCTCAATGACTGACTTCTGCTCCTCTGGGGAGGAGTCAAGAGAGTCACCGTCCTGTCCTGAGAAACCGGACCCAGTGGCTGTGGAGATGTCCATCGGGACCTGGACAGCAGGCGGAGGAGGTGTGGTGCCCCCGGGCATGGGGGGCAGGTCCTCGGCACCCACAGAGGCAACCAACGTGTCCCTGGGGGCTGGGATCCCTGTCAGGGAGCAAAAGTGACCATCGGAAGCCGAGGTTCCCTCTCCCTCCTCACTCAGGTCATCGGGGAGCAAGTCAGCCTCGTCTGTATCTTTTGATTCTGAAAGTGCCAGTGACCGAGCTGGTGGCTCCGGCCCTGAGGGCTCAGCAGCAGCCCCGCCTCCTACCATACCCTCAGAGCCCGTCTCCTCCCTGGACTCCTGCCCAATCTGGAAAAAGTGGAAACTGTCATCGGCGTAGGACCTCTTGGTCATGTCGATGGCGCCGCTCCGGGTCATCTCGAACAACTTGCCCTCCTGAAACAGGAACGGGTTCTGGTCACCGGTTGGGGTCCCCTCTTCGGTGGGGGTGCGGGCGGGCGTGGTGTCGGGGGTGGTGCCCTGGGACTGCCTGTCTGCCATCAGCCCGAACACCTTCTGCTCCTCCTCCTTCACGCGGGCCTCGAAGGCTGCGTCATCCTCGCGGATCTCGCTCCAGGAGTCACAGTCCACGTGGCTGGTGGTGATGATGACTGTGCTCGTCTGCTCGCTGGGGGCCTCAGAGGTGCCATCCGCCTGCGTCTCCCAGAAGGTGCTTTCTTGCGTGGATTTCACACTCTGGCTCTCAAAACTGCACTCTCCGCTTGAAACGGTGGCACTTGAGGAGTGGGCCACCAGCACACCTTCCGCAGAGGACGTGGTGGTCACAGAACATGCTTCTGCCAAGTGAAAACTCGTGTGTCTTGCCTCTGCCTGGGTTTTGCTATCTTCGCTGGAGAAAAAAGACTGGGGAGGAACGTTTTCATACGGGCTTGTGACGTGACGGTCACAGATGTCCTCAGTCTCGGCTCGGTTGGAGCCTGGGCCATCCGTGGACACTGTGTCTATGTGAGTGGTGCTGGTGGTGGCGGCGAGCGTGGGACAGGCCCTGGGGAGCCTCCTGGGGGCATGGCCGGGTCCTGCGGCCCCCGTTTCTGTGGTGGGAGGTGCAGAGACGCCTTCATCTGACCCTCTTCCTTCAGATGCTGGACCATCAGGCCCAGGGGGCGGAGGCGAAGAGGCTTCGCTGGGGAGCACAGCTCCTGGAGATGCCACTGCAGACACGCGGCACGCCTCTCCCTCCGAGTCCTTGTCCTCCGGGGTCTGCGGGGCCGATGGCTCCTCCCAGCCAGTCAGCTCCTCCTGGACCTCAGCATGGGGGGCGCTACAGGGACCTGAGGGACTGGGTGAGGCCAAGCTGCCTGGGCTCCCTGCTTCACACTCAAGGCCCGTGCAGAGTTGGGGTGGGTCAGCATCTCTGTTCAGGCTGTTGGAAGCCGAGTCCGGGCCCCCGGGGGGACCCACCTGGCTGCCTTCAGGCGGATGAGACGCGCATGCTTCTTCTCCTGACGCCCTGGGCCCCTCAGCGTCCTCGCTCACCCTGAACGTGTACTGCTTGGAGGCGGTCGGCTGGAAGGACATTTCCTCGGGGCTGGAGCTGGAGTCCACGCTGGACGGGAGCGGAGACGGCGGCTGCACATGGATGACCGGCTCTGGGAGCAGGCCCGGGTCGGCGCCCGCTCTCAGCAGCCCCAGCTCCGGCTCGCTCTCCGAGGAGGAGGATGTCGTCCTGCTGCCGGCAGTCACCACCACAGGGACGTCACGCCTGTCCTCGGTGCGCTGCCCACGCGGCGGCCCACCCACGTCCACCGGACGCTCAGTGTCGGGCCGGGAGGAGGAGGAGGAGGAGCCCTCGGGCTCGGGCTCTCTCCGGTGGCCCCTCTTCTGCTTGGCTTCTAGCTCGAGCTCGTCAAAGGTCTTGATCTTGGCGACCATTTTAAACATCTCCTCCTCGGGGGTGAACCTCTTTCTCTCCCCGTTTTCCATGTCCTCTTCTGCGCATTCGGGAATCACAGCTGGTTTGGGGGGGCTTGCGTCTGAGGCCTTGGGGGTGACCTCGTAGCTGATTTCTTCTGAGCTGGGGGTGTCAGGGGACAGGGGGCTCTTCCCTGAACTCTCCACGAGGGACGTCTGCTCTAGACTGTCGTCCTCGGCACTGCCGTCGGGGTCTCGGAGCAGCCGGGCCCGCACAGAGGCCCCCTCGGTGAGGAGCTCCGCTCTGGCGACAGCGGCAGGGAGAGGACAGTGGCCGAGGAAGACGCCGGCCTTCACCTTGGGCTCCACGGGGCTGCCCTCCAGGGAGTCGCGGCACGGGGACTCACGCAGGGGGCTGGGCTCCAGGGAGTCCGGGGTTTTGTGGGAGGAGTTGTCCTCCAGCACAGGGCTGGCCTCCAGGGAGTCCTGGTGGCTCACTGCCAGGGACTCGTCGGCCCCGGGGCTGAGGACCTCGGTGTCAGGCTGACGGAGGGGCAGCTCCAGGCCTGGAGGGCTGCGGGGGGAGGCCTGGGCCTGGCCATTCCTCACGGGGGCCTCGGGCAGTGAGGGCTTGGGGCTTGTGGGTCTCTGAGCTCGGGGCTCAGTCCGTGTCTCGTGGGCAGATGGACCGTCCTCACAGGGAGTGTCCTCAGTCAGACGGGCAGGCGCCTCCTTTGCTGGGGACACAGCACAGTGGCCCACGTAGCCACCCCTGGGGGTGGGGCCCATCTCCCTGGGAAGGTCCGGGGTGGCCTCCTTCACATGCCTCGCTGTGGGCTCAGAGCCCCCAGTGACAGCCACACCAGGCTCGCCGGCACCGCTGGGAGTGTCTTTGGTGGAGGACCGTTCTTTACCCGAACGACTGTCTGTGTTTAAGGGGGTGGTTTCACTGGGCTCCCCAAGTTGCTCCTGGCTCTGCTTTGGTGAGAAAGAAAGGCTTTCTGGGCTGGTCTCGGGGGTCTCGGCCAGGCCCTCGTGCTTATAGCTCTCCTCAGAGCTGGCCTGGGGGGTCCCCTCCATCAGGCTGCCACACGGGGACCCCATCACCGCCCCCTCCTGCCGCAGGTTCTCCCAGCTGCCGTCCAGGCGGAAGGCTAGGCCTGGGAGTAGCTCCCCGCTGTCCGGCCCTGTCCGGAAGGCCCTGGGCAAGGGGCTGGTGAGTACCTGCTCCGGGACCAGCTGCACTTCCGCCGGCTCCGACTCCTCCCGGTGGCAGAACTGCTGGTACCGGGCATTGTCCTCCAGCTCCTGCTTAATCACCTCCGAGAAGTCGGTGGAGGTTCTGCGGTCGGGGCTGATTTGGGGGTCCCCATCGCCTGGTGCGTCTGGCTCCTCCCCGAGGGCCTGCCCCACAGGTGGCAGCATCCTGCAGCCAGCCACCGGCTCCTTCCCTCCAGTGGTGTCTTCTCTCGGCCCCGAGGCTCCTGTGGCCACAGCTCCCAGGAACCTCTGGCCGGGCTTGGGGGGTGGATTCCCGGTTTTGTGTGTCTCTCTCTGGGCGGGCACCTGCCCCTTTTCCTTCTCTGCCCGCGCCCGGCCCTTTTCCTGTGGCGGCTTTGGTTTGGAGGATTTGTGCTCGAAGAGTCCGGCCTTGTGTTTGGACGGGTCCTGACCTGACTGAAAGGCCTTCATCAACTCCCGGACAGACATGGTCTCCTCGATGCGCTCGGTTCGCGAGGTGGGGGACACTGGGGCTACCTTTTCTGTTTTCCCAGGCGGGGACGCCGAGAGGCGCTTCTCTGCTTTCCCAGGGGCTGGCCCTGGCGGGTGCTTTTCTGTTCTGGCTGCCGGGGACACGGGCAGGCGCTTGTCTGTCCTCCCCGGCGATGCGGGTGGGTGTTTATCTGCCCTTCCTGACGGCGACGCAGGCGGGTGTCTGTCTGCTCTGCCTGAAGGTGATACAGGTGAGTGTTTCCCATTTTTACCTGATAAGGATGCAGGCGAGTGCCTGTCGGTTTTCGTTGAGGGAGACACAGGCGAGTGCCTGTCGGTTTTCGTTGAGGGAGACACAGGCGAGTGTTTGTCCGTTTTACTCGGTGGTGATGTGGGAGGATGCCTGTCAGACTTGGCAGAAGCGGCAAGGGAAGAGTGTCTGTCTGCCTTGGAGGCTGGGGGGGCAGGTGTCCGCCTGTCAGACTTCAGAGGGGGTGAGGCGGCTGGTGGCAGCCTGGGGCTGGTCCTCCGGGGCACCTCCTCTCTGCCCTTGACTCTGACGGGCAACTTGCTTCGCCCTTTCTGTTCGTCTTCCACCCGCTTCTGAAGGGCCTTCACTTTGTCCTTGATGGAGCCGATGGGCGTCTCTTCCACCAACGGAGATGTGGCCTTTCCTGCGGGCGGCGGCCCGGGAGCTAATCCCGCGTCCTCCTCCGCGGACTCCTCCGAGCTGCCCTTCCGCGGCCCCGGCTGCACTGTGGCGGCCTGCGCACCCTCCTCTTTCTGTGTTGGGTCTTCTCTCAGCTTCCTCCGCACGGGCTTCTTCAGGCCCAGGCCCGGCTGGCGCTCCTTCTGTGCTCTCTGCGCCCCGTCGCGGGCAACGTCCTTCCCTTGGCTCCCGGCCGCACGGGGCACTGGCCGCGGGGCCCCTTCGGGGGAGGCCGCGTAGGAGCTCAGGTCTTCAATGAGGTAGTTGACCAGCCCCGTGGCATCTTTCTGTCCCTGGGCTGGGGTCTCCCTCGCTAGTCTCACTTCCACACAGGGGACCTCGGGGACTTCCAGGGGTGCCCTCTGCTTGGCCTCCGCTATCTCCTCGTCACTGACAACTACCCACTCCTCGTCCAGCAGCTCCCTCTCCGGCTCGGGCCCCGGCTCACGGCCTTCCCCCTCAGAGCACCCCCCCCTCAGGATCTCGTTCACCTTCTCTAAGTCTTCCTTCACTTTCTCCACAATTTCAAAGGGCTCCCCCGGTTCGTCCTGGGCGGGCCCGGCTGGCTCCTTGTCCCTGAGCGGCCCCGCCCTGTCGGCCGCGTCTGTGGTCAGCAGGGCACTCATCTTCAGCAGGCCCTGCTTCATCTCGGAGACTTCCGAGAGCAGGTCCGGGCTCGCCAGGGCTGGGGCCTCAGTGACCAGCTGGCTTTTCAGGACAGATGTTTCTGTTGACTCTGTCTCATCGTCTTGGATATGCATGGAAAGCATTGGAAGTAAAATGGAAATCAGACAAGAAATTGGCAAATGTAACCAGGACCAAGGACACAGGGTCTTCCTGGCGTGGTGGGAGGAACAACAGAATGGGCGGGGTGGCGGATCCACGAGGTCTCGGGAGACAAAGCAAAGCGAGGCTAAGGGGGACTGAAAAGGGAAATGAGCAGGAAATAACTTGCTTCACTCCTCACTGTGGCACATCCACACGTACAACAGCGCTGAAACCAGCCGTCGACACACAAGACACACGCCTACGGCGTCACAACCAACACAGAGACGGGCAGGAACAGCACACGAGGCATCTCAAGATTGTTCAGACGGCACAGATGGATGCGGAAAGAAAAATGAAGGGAGGAAGGAAAGCAGCATCGGGAACTGAGAGCCCATTTCCTCGGGCAGAAAGCCAGGCGTAGCAAACTCAGGATGCGTGCTCCTGCTCGGTGTGTGCCTCTGACTGCGTGAAGTCCGGAACCGGCTCCGTTCGGCCACTCAGTGACTATACCCCATGTCTGAATCCGCTGCAAACCGGCTTTTCAGCTAAGGAAATGCACACCTAACAGTGAGACGCAGGGTCCGGGGCGGAGAGGCCTGGCCCTCCTCGGAGCTGCCTCCTTGTTTAGACACTTACAGGACAGACCAAGGAGGGGACGAAAGGAAAAGAAAGAAAAACCCACAAGACAACCGTGGTGAGGACACATCTGTGAGTTCAAAGTTAAAACGTGAGGTATGGCAACCCCAGCCGGAGACACGCACACGGACACGCACAGCTGTGTAAGCCAAGTTATTTCCATGCAAAGCGGAGGCGGGGGAGGGGAGGCAGGCAGGAGGTGGTCAGGACGGGACAGACAGCTGGACCGACTGTGGGAAGCCCGTCATCGCCCACTGCCCAGCACTGGCTGCGGTGCTCAGCGAGGCTGCTGGGGCCCAGGCAGGGGCAGCCGCTCAGGGCCTGCTCACGGACGGCCCAGGGACGGGCCCTCCTCAGCGCCTTCAGGGACACTATTTTACACTCAGGTGCTTTAAAGAAGATTAATAATTATCTTTAAACTGAAATAAAATCAAACATTAGTCTATGTTTGAAAATTTAAAACGGTCACCACACCGAGGGGCCGGCAATGTGGTGCTTTTCATCACGATGGAGCCAGAGGCTTGGCTGCAAGTTCAATCCCCAAGTCTGTGTCCAAGAAACACAGAAACTGGCTGTTTAAATGCACACAGTGGTTCTCAACAGGAAGCGGGAGAGCACAATTAAATCTCTTTAAAAGGGGAAAAGGCCCTGCTCGCACGATTCAGTGGTGGAGCCTCGGCCTAGGAACCAGGAGGTCACGGAACTATTCCCGGCCAGAGCACAGGCCTGGGGTTGTGGGCTGGATCCCCAGTGAGGGGCGTGCAGGAGGCAGCCGGTCCATGAGTCTCTCTCGTCATTGATGTTTCTCTCTCTCTCTCCCTTCCTCTCTGAAATCAGTAAAAATGTATTTTAAAAACAAAAAATTAATGAAGGCAATATAACCTATCATCTTTTTAATAAATGAAAAGTGCTTCCTCTTGAAAAAATAAGTATTTGTTGAGGAGATAGCCTCTGTGAATATGCATTTATAAAAGATATAAAAATAATTTGTATCAATATACATTTGCTCAAATATAAACCAGTGAAAACTTCCAGAATTTCAAGTCTCCTAGTCCCAAATGCTGATGTAACACGAGGGTGAGGAGGCTCCCTGGAAAGCGTTCTTGGAAGTCAGCAGCAAGTGACATGGCTGCTCAGATGACTGTTCCCAAGGCCTCAGACCACTGCGGGGGCCTGACGACCCCATTAACAGGGTTCTCGGTTTCTTCCTCTCGGAAGCACCATCCCGAAATGCAGTTCACCAAAACACATCTTAAATGAATGGACATTAAAGAAAGAGATTTTCTTCTGAAGCATATGGGGCAGAAACGCAAAAATAAATACATAAATAAAACCTAAAAAACTGCCCAGCTAGTATGGCTCTGTGTTTGAGCACCATCCTATGAACCAGGAGGTCAGGGCTTGATTCCTGGTCAGGGCACATGTCGGGCTGTGGGCTCCATCTCCAGGAGTGGGTGTGCAGGGGCAGCCAATCAATGGTTCTCTCTCATCATTGATGTTTCTCTCTCTCCCTCTCCCTTCCTCTCTGAAATCAATAAAAACATATTAAAAAACTAAAAAATTCAGGTTCTTCCGCACAAGAAGCCCAAACTGGCAGAACAGGCCAGCGACCTACAAGGCTGGCATGCGGCAGCTCTGGCGGGCACGAGGGCTGGGCGGTTGGGGACCGCATCCTGTGTGAAAGGCGCTCCATGATGACACAGCTGTGTGATTAGAGGTTTCACTGTGGGAGCCCACGGCTCTTTTCCCGGAAAGCTCGCCCAGAGCGGCCGGCCTACCGTGGGTGTTCAGCTGCTTCACCACAGTGGGGGGTGCGGGGCGGGGGGGAGCTGCGAGACAGCATCACTTTTGCAGGTGCGGCCACAGAATCAGGAGCTCTCGAGGGGTCAGTGCTGGCTGCACAGTGAGTGATGCTGTCGTGTGGGTGGCGGAGGTGAGGTGACAATGCTGCACTAACAGAGGGACAGACACAGTGGGTCTCCAACAAGCGGGTGCAGCGGGGAGCAGGGTGTCACAGAGGGTGAGCGCAGGCGGAGAATCACAGTGCTTCTCCACCAATTAGGTCACAGGTAGATGTTTCTATTATTTCACTGGCCAAATTGCTTTTCTAAATGCATGTTAATGATGACTCAGAATAGAAAACATAACGATTACAATGGTTAGTAATGGCCACTAGCTTGCATGTCTTTAGTCAGCTTCCAAACAAAGTTAAATTTAAAATCTTACTTTTTTCCGATGTCACATCGATCTGAAAGGAAACACACATAAATTGAATGGTTACAACAGCGTCTCGTCTCCCCGTCTCCTACCCCTGCCCCCAGCTCTGAGCTCCAAGTCACAGTCACACCGTGGGGGCCTTGCATGTGGGGACCCGTGCACTTCCTGACAGTTCCCTGATTCTCATCCTCTTCTAGATACTGTGGACGGGGAGCCCTTTCCAACACGTTTCTCCAGGGAAGACGGCCCAGGGTGCGCCTGGCGTTAGACACGCACCTGATCAGGGAAAGGCCAGGGAGGGAGGGAAGCAGGCAATCAACACGCCACTTCTGGAGCACAAACCGCATGCCAGGTGGCACGTCCCACGGTCGTGGTGCCCGTCACTCATCACAAGCCAGAAGGACAATTCCTGGACAGAAGCACTGATGGCTGACAGGTCCTGAGACCAGTCAACAGGAACCATCCAGCGTGGGAAAGACTCATCGGAGGTGGCTAGGTGGCTCCTCACTGCACTGCCGGCTGGAGGGCACTCGGCCTCCTCCTACCAGCTGTGGGACTGAACCCCCAGGCCCGGGAAGGACGTGGATGGAGACCGAGTGATCAGACAGTCGAGGCCGAAGACCTCATCTGGCCACAAGCTCCCGAGTGTGTGGTGACACAAGGCAGGCGAGTCTGGAAGCCCTCCCGCCCTGCCTGCAGCCAGAGTGTCCATGAAAAAAGCAGAGTCAGGACTTCTCTGGGCCGACGAGGCCTTACATGTCCAGCAGGTGGGGACAAGGGCCTGTATGACATTTTTCTTTCTATGTTTGCACTTTGAACCCATCAGCATAAACTGAAAATAAAACTAGTGTACTTGGAAACATTCACATGCAACTGCTAACCACCGCACTTGTCTAGCTTAGAGACAGGACCCCTATCATTTCTACAGTAACGCTGGGCATTTCCTGGTTTCTACAGGACACCCCCCCCCCCAGCTTGAACTGCAGGAGCAGGTGTGACTGAAATGGCTACTCCTTCATGGTGGGAGGCGCAGCCCTGCTTTGCTGGGGTACCAGGAGGAGCTGCCCACATGCCCGAGCTCCCTCCCTGGCCCTGGCACTGCCATCTTCTGATGGGTGAACTACACGATCCCTAGTTTTGGTCTCAGTGGTTCTCAGACTTTCTGGCCTAAAGACCCTTTAACTCTTACAAATGACCAGGGAGTGAGGAGCTGTGGTCTGTGTCTGACTCAGATAGGGCCCATGTGTTACAAAAATGAAGCTGAGGAAATGCTGGCACCCAAGGACACGTGCACCAAGCACAGTCCTGGCAGCATCAGGTGAGGTGGCCCTGGAGACCTCTGGCAGCTGTGGGGACCTGCAGTGAGAGGCGAGTACGGGCCGCCTATCACGACCAGCAGTTTGGTCTCCGGGCATCTACCAGCCAGCCTGTGAGAACGGCTGAGCTGACAGGTGGCCTTCGGCGGTGGGTAGAGAAGTAGGTACATGGCAAAGACGGGGCAGCGTTTCCCAGGGAAGCGTGCCTGTCCTCACTGCTCAGAGCAGGGGCGCATGTCCTGAGGACACAGGGCACGGTGTTCTGACGGGTCAGGCAACCACACAGCCCTACCCAGCGGCAGGGCCACACAATTACCTCTTCCTCCTGATCCGACTCGGACTCCTTCGCCAGGCGCCACGCGGGATGGAAAAGAGCAGAGTTTAGAAGAAAAGGGTAAGAGCCGCTCGGCACAGGCGGGCTGCATGCAGTCGGGCACTCTGACATCTCTGACCGGCACTGGGGACAGGCGCGCAAGCTAACAAGGGCTGATTTAAATGCCCCAGTCTGGAGACTCGAGACACAAAGGAACCCAAATTACGAAGACACTCATTTCAGACGCTCAGTCGCGGGCAGTCTCCAAGCTGGACATTCAATGGGCTGGAGGGCACGGTGCTGGCTGGACAGGCCGAGAGTCCCAAAGCAGCGTGTGGGGGACTCGTCCCGACATGCGGGCAGCACGTGGGAGTTCCAGGGCTACAAACACCAGTGGACTCTGACGCATAGCTGCCTGGCTCTTTACACTTCATTTTTGCGTTACGGCCCTGGACCGTCACGGCATCAACACCTGCATCTGCCCTGGACAATGTGAGGACAGCTGAGCGACCCCTGGCCGTGGCTCAGGTGGTGGGGAGGCGTCCCGCGCACCAAAAGGCTGCAGGTTCCATTCCCGTCGGGGCACACGCCCAGGTCTGCGGGCTCGATCCCCAGTAGGCGACATGCAGGAGGCAGCCAATAGATATTGCTTTCTCTCCTTGCCTCTCTCTCTCTAAAAAAATTCAACAAGAACATTAAAATAAATAAAGCAAATGCTTCCTTCCCAGCACACTGAAGGCTCACTGAACCCAGAGCCAGAGCTCAGTGTCTCCCCAGGGAAGTGAGACCTGCTTTTCCCGAATGGGAAGCTGCCATGCTGCGCGCTCTCCCACCTGCCCGCCCTCCCACCTGCCCGCCCCGTTTACAGGGGTCACTCGTTAGGGAACCCGACGGCGGGTGAGGGCAGAGAGGAAGTGCTTGTTCTGTGGAGCCCATGTAGGACTTTAAACATACTTCCCTCCACCAGGGCTCACCGCCACCGCACCGCCCCCACCCCTCGGACACACGGACTGACAAGGGGCTGCAGCCTATGGCGCATGGCCAGGCGGGCTTCCAGGAGGAGGGGCTACTGGTTAAAATATTTTAAATAGAAAATGTCATCTCCAACATGTAACTCGTTCAGCTGTCTGCTCTGGTTTGACAGAGTAATAAACACTATTTCTGCGTAAGCAGGAGAATCACTGACAGTCTGCATCGGAGGAGCCTGCCTGGACAGTTAGACCCACATGGAGCTGGACCTGGGGCAGGAATGAACGAATGTTTTCTTTTTGACAATGTTTCACATCTGCTCCTTGGAACATGGAAATATTTTGTAAACCAATCATGTTAAAAAGGTTGAAAAGTTAATTTGTTACTGCTAAAGTATTACAGATTGTAAATGAACAGGTAATGCCTGACTGGCATGGCTCATGGCTGACCTATGAACCAGGAGGTCACAGTTCAATTCCCAGTCAGGGCACATGTCCAGGTTGTGGGCTTGATATCTAGTGTGGGGCATGCAGGAGGCAGCCGATTGATGATTCTCTCTCATCATGGATATTTCTCTCTCTCTCTCCCTCCCCCTTCTGCTCTGAAATCAATAAAAAATATACTTAAGAAATAAAAATAAAATGGGCGATTATTTTAGCAACGAGACGCAATGTCATGAGGTTGCCCTTCATGTGGTGTTTAGGACCCGCCTGTGAGCTGGTGGAGAACCTCAGCTAATGGGCCCAGCAAGTTTGGGTACCGAGGACCCAGCATGGTCCCAGGAGGGCACACAACAGCAATAATGAAGATGAAGTCAGTTATTTGCATTTTAAAAACTAGCCCAGAAAGTTAAATCTTAAATCAAACATTTCTGTCTTCCGCATCCAATATGCATTCATAGAAATTTTTCATCACAATGAACTGGATATGAAATAAGGCGGAGCTTCTTTTGTTCTGACTTCCATGGAAACACACAAATTGACAGGGAACCCAAAATGCTGCTCCCTGCGGGAGCACGCGACGCCGCAGCTGTGCACGGTCCTGGGTTGCAGATAACCCCCCCCCCACCGGCACACACACACCCCGAGCCGCACGCAGCATCTCTGCAGTACCTTGATGTAGACGGGCAGGGTGATGTTCAGGTTGCAGATGGCCTGGTGCACCAGGCCTCGTGTGGACTTCGGCTCCTTCATAAACGACAGTCGTCCGCATGGTTCCTGCGTCGTGTCTCGCACCTTGGATGAGAAAGGCACGTGTGTCACCACACAGGACGCACGTGGCTTCTTTAAGGAGATGATCCCCCAAAGAACTGGGAGACAGACAACGCATTTGAGAATGCCGAGCAAGGGTTTGAGGCTGCTCCTTTCTCCCTGTCCTTTTACAATTTACAATTATTTTTTCAAAAATCATTCAGCTTTTCAAAAAATTGTGGTAAAATACACGTAACAAAATTTACCTTTTTCCACTTTCCCACTCACTGTTGTTAAGTGCACAGTTCAGCGCATTAGGCACGCACCACGCTGTGCCGTCGTCACTCCTGTGCATGTTGACCATCCAGATACCAACTCTGCACCTGTCCCCCGGGACTGCCCACCTCCTCTGCCCAGCCCCCCGGGACTCGATTCCCCTGCCTCTACACTTGCCTCCTCTCGGGACCTCGGAGAGATGGACTTAGACCATGTCTGTCCTTTGTGCCTACTTAATTTCACCCAACATATGTCTTTGAGGCCCATCCAGGTGGCAGCGTGTGTCAGCATTTCATTGCCTTTTAAGGCTGAGTAACACTCCATGGCGTGTACAGACCACTCTTCGTCTACCCATTCATCTGCAAATGGGTATCTGAGATGTTTCCGTGTTCGGGTGGATAATGCTTTCATGAGTGTCAGCGGAAAGTAAGCGAGTGCTGCCTCAGTCCTCTGGGGACTAGACCGAGGAGCACAATCCCTGGACCCGTGGTCGCTACGGTCTCACGCTGAGTACCGCCCAGCGTTTCCCACGGGCTGCACCGTGTGATTTCCCGCCAGCAATGCATCTGCCCCAGTTCTCACCCGGCCTCACCAATGCTGGTTTCCATGTTTCTGTTGTTGTGATAACGGCTATTCTCACGGATATGGAGCAGTAGCTCACTGTGGTGGAATATGACTTCACTGAGCATCTTCCCATGGCTCACAGGCCATCTGGACACCCTCCTCAGAGAAATGCCCATTCAGGTCCTGGACCCGCTTTTGTGTGGGGTTGTTTACAAATGATGCTCGCACATCAATGGGATTGAATATTAGTTCAATCACACGGCAGTTTGTGTTCAGTGGCTCGGCCGCCCTCAGCAGTTACTGCTGCATGGAGAGGCCTGTTAGGACAGCTTTAATCAGGCAAAACTGGTGACCAGCAATGGCACCATGAGAGGCTCAATGGAGATCTTGGGAGAACTCAACTGATCTAAGAAATGAAGCAGGTTGCCCGGCCTGCGTGGCTCAGTGGTTGAGTGTCGACCTATGAACCAGGAGGTCATGGGTCAGGGCACATGCCTGGGTTTCATGCTTGATCCTCAGTAGGAGGCGGGCAGGAGGCAGCTGATCATTGATTCTCTCTCATCATTGAAGTTTCCATCTCCCTCTCCCTCTCTTTCCCTCTCTTAAATCAATAAAAAAAATTTTTAAAACATTAAGCAGCTGAACAGATTTGTGCTGGGAGAAACCATGAGGGGTTTGGTAATAAAAGGGTCAGAGAAGATGAACTGCTTGGGAACCAGTCGCCTGAGGCTGGACTGGGGAAAAGCGAGGGAGCCCAACCTGTCCGGTGTGGGCGGGGCATCGCGACCTGGGGAGAAGCGCCGTGCTTGGTGGGCAACCGGACAGTGAGTGGCGAGAGCTGGTGCAGAGCGGAATTATTACTCCCTTTCTACTTCATACGGCTCTCATTTGCACGTGCGTGTCCCTCCTTAGGCATGGAATCCAGGGGAGATGTAATTATCATCGCCAAGCTCCCGCCCAGGATGAGTGGTCTGAAACAGACGGAGTTCCTGTGCCCAGGGGTGTCTCCGAGTGGCTGCTGAGTGACTGTGCGAGGATGCCCTGTGACAGTGCTGCCTGGGGTCGCCTCGCATTAGGCTGAGTGGGCTCCTAGGCCTTCTGAGAGCCCTTTGCCCTCCTCACTGGTGAAATTCACAGATTTAAAACACTTACACACAAATATTTAAAAGAACACTTTAAAAAGAGAGACTTTCCTTTAAAATTTGAAAAAGAAAAGCTAGTTTTTCTAATTAATGAATTGGCTGTTTGTCCTCAAACACAGTCTTAAAGTTGAACTTGAACTTCAAAAATGAAAGTGGCTGGTTTTCCAGAACTTTAAAATTTTATAGATATGGCTTAAGTAATAGCTGAAAACGACTGAAAAGCAAATATTCTCTCCTTCTAAAGAAGCTCAATCCTTACTTGATGTAGAATAAAACATGTATGAAATTCCACCTCGATAATCACCTTGACAAAGAGAGGAAGCCTGTTCTCCTTAAAGGCAAAGAAGCTGAAGATGTGGTGCTGGCCGCTCTTGGTCAACGGCACGAGATTGCCGAAGCAGTCGACGTAGATGGGCTTCCCTTCCAGCACCTGGGGAGGCAGAGAAAGCAGCCCCGACTATAAACCGTCACTTAGATAAAGAAGGGGCGACACCTGTTGGAATGTTAAGACCTACCACCAACCATCACTCAATTGCTATGTCTCCCCCCCCCCCGCCCCCCCCCAGGGACAAAGCATGTCCTAGGGCAGTGGTTCTCAACCTTGTGGTTCTTTAATGCAGTTCCTCATGCAGTGACCCAACCATAAAATTATTGCCGTTGCTACTTCATAACTGTAACGCTGCTACTGTGATAAACCGTCATGTAAATATCTGATGTGCAGGATGGTCTTAGGCGACCCCTGGGAAAGGGTCGTTCAACCGCCAAAGGGGTCGCGACCCACAGGTCGAGAACCGCTGTCCTAAGGGGACCTGCAGGTGCCTGGTGGCCTCTGATGCTGACGCCCTTGTTTCTAACGTTGCATCATGTTACCCCCAAACTGACAGAGCTTTAAATCCTAAAGTCCATCTTCTGACTGGGTCGTTTTTACATCCAACGAGTCACATTACTAGACTCACTGTCCACACCCAGGCCGTGATGAAGGCTGAAATAAGCAGGAGCGGCGCAGACAGGCCTGGGCAGCTCCCGTCCACTTACCCGAGGGCGCCCCTCCTGACTGCTGTCCTTGCTACTTAGCAAGCTACTCAGCACGAGGACAGGCAAACCTTCTCCACTGCCACGCTGCTTCCCCTCACCGACGAGCTCCCCCCGGATCTCCATAAGAGCCTTCGCCTCCTCCTCAGGACAGAGGCTGAGACTATCCCGACAGGCCTGGTCCAGGCGGACCGAGAAGAGCTGCCTTTGACCTTGACCTTCTAACTGGCCAGGGTGAGGACTGGCCTTTCCTGAACCTGCGGTTCTATTTATTAACCACTGTTTTACAGAAAACCCGAGAGGGAGCCCGCACCTCCACGTCCCGGCTGCGGGCCACCTCCGCAAAGTGCTCCTGCTGCTCCAGCGTCTTGTCCACCTTGTCGTCGGTCATGCAGAAGCACCGCAGCCGCGCCTCGACGGGATCGTGCGACTTGGCGAACACCACGAACTTGGCCATGTACGGGACGCAGATGATCTCCCTGTACACCTGGGAGGCGAAGGCGACGGACTCCTGGACTTGCCGACAATCGATGAGCCAGAACCTGCGGAGGGTTTTAGGTCAGGCGTCCGAGCCAGCAGACACCAGCGGCCGGCGTGGCTGAGGCTGAGCGTCAGCGTCAACCTTGACCCAGGAGGTCACAGTTCAATTCCCCGCTCAGGGCACACGCCCGGATTTTTGAGCTCGATCCCCAGTGTGGGGCGTGCAGGAGGCAGTGGATCAATGATTCCTTCATCATTGCTGAGTCTCTTCCCCTTACTCTCTGAAATCAATTAAAACAATTTTAAAAATATTTGAAAAAAAGTTGAATTAATGGACACCAGTTGAAAAAAACCCTCAGCTCCATCAATATGATCAAAGTCGTCACATGCTTCCTGGAAACGGAGGGAGGTGGGAGATGATGAGGCAGAGGGCGGGGCGAGCAGGGCTTGAGGACCAGGTGGCCCCCACCAACTGCTGGGCCCGTATTTGTGATTTTCTTCCTTGGAAATGCTTCCCCAGGTCCAGCTTCTGAAATCTGCCCTGAGTCCGCAGAGGGAGCCTGGGGCCATCACAATGTGTCCTCATGGGGAGCCCCTATTCCCCTTGACACCCCCAATCTTCCTCTCATTTCCTGAAACTCTTCTCAATAAACTCTACCCAGCGTTTCCTTATCTTGTTACTCCAAAACCCTCTGACATCACTGAGTTGGATCAGTCCAACCATTTGGAAACCTGCAGAACTTGGGCGTGGCTCCCAGAGGAAGTCACTGCTCTGTGGCTCCTTCGTGGCTGGTGGCCTCATGGGGCCTGTAACACTGCTCAGGGCACTGAGGTTGCTGAGCCTGCTCAGCATTCCCCGACTGCCCTCCCCCCACCCCCCCAATTCTCCACCACCTGCTGAGGCCGCCAGATGCCAAGTGTTATCCACATCCTGTCGCCCTGAGACCGAGCCCCGCCTGTTACTGCCTCCTTCCCTCGACTCCTGCGATCTTTCCACACGAGGGTTCCTTCCCTTGTCACCAGCCCCTTCCTGTCCCTCACACCTCTCCCCTTGGTATCAGCTTCTGATGAGACACATGTAGCACAGAACTCGCTGCTAGCCACACCCAAGTGTACACGGCATTGGCATGATGTACACTTACGGCCCTGGGCTGCCATCACCACTGAGCATTTCTGCAACTTCCCATCATCCCAAACAGAACAAGGCCCCCAGATCCTGACTGCTAACTGCCCGTCTCCATGCACTCGCCTCTTCTGGGGACCTCGCACGCGCGAACATCCGGCTGCTTCCTGTAGTGCAACGTTCTCAGGGTCCAGCTCAGCCGCTGGCTCCTGGCGGGCGCTCGCTTCCCCTTCCTCTTTGCTCTGACTCACTCGGTGCACTCACTGCTCCCTCAGTTGTCGGGAGTGAAATGGGGAACACAGGAGCTGCCTGGCCTCCGGAGCAGGCCTTGCTCAGCACTGCCGCAGCCATGTTGCGGCTCTGGTCTGACCTCTGACCTCAGATGTCTGCTACTCGCCCCACCTTGCTGTCTTGTCCATGGTCCTCTCTTGCCTCTCTCCTGCCTGTCAGGCTCCTGCATGTCTCAGGAGGCATCTCTCCTCGGGTGCCCTCTCCACCCCGACAGCTTCCCAGCTGCTGCCCGTGTGTTCCCTGAACAGGAGTTTAAGCTCTAACCCTCTTAGCCTCCGTTTTCCCATCTGTGAAATAGACACAGTACCCAGTCATTGTAGTGATAAAACCACATGCGGGGGCAAGCGCCCAGCATTCCCTTACAGGTAACACACGGGAGCTAATGATAAACGGAGTTAGTGAGCACATGAAACAAGACTGTGAGGACACATGTGTCAGGCCTCCTAGAGTCACCTAAACGTCGAACCCATCTGCACACACGTGTGCACTCGGAGTCCTTAATGTTCTGCTGAGAAGCAGTTTAGGATGCGCTGGGCGGCAGGACACCTATCAGCCCGCAGGCCTCTGGGACTGGACAAAGCAGTGGCTGCTATGGGGGGCAGCCCTACAGTCAGAGCCGCCAGCCGCTTACTGTCCTTAGATTCTCACCGGATGGCTGAACTTTGTTACTGCATCGCTATTCATTTTGCTGGCAAGCAGGCCCAGTTTAAAGTGAGAAAGTTAATACAGACTGTATTTAAAACCAACCAGAAAAAAGCACTTTTAAAGAACACAGAAACAAAAGAAAAAAGCAAAACCCCTGGGGCCGGGGCCAGTGCGGCCTTGGCTGGTCTGAGGGCTGGACGTACCTGGCAGACACGTTGGTGGTGAAGGAAACACAATCATTGACAAACGTTAATGGCGTGGTTCCTGTGATGTCTTCCCACTGTGCAGGAGTGGTCCCGCCTGAAACAACAGGAT
This sequence comes from Murina feae, assembly GCA_004026665.1. Classification (NCBI taxonomy): domain Eukaryota; kingdom Metazoa; phylum Chordata; class Mammalia; order Chiroptera; family Vespertilionidae; genus Murina; species Murina feae. Next base: position 31,582 of record PVJC01006611.1, read on the forward strand.
TGTTCAGCACTGACAGCACCTCCCAGGAGCGAGCTTAAAGATTATGGGAGCCCTGACTGGTGTGGCTCAGTGGATAGAGCGTCGACCTGCGGACTGAAGGGTCTCAGGTTCGATTCCGGTCAAGGACATGTGCCTTGGTTGCAGGCACATCCCAGTGGGAGGTGTGCAGGAGGCAGCTGATCGACTTTTCTCTCTCATCGATGTTTCTAACTCTCTGTTCCTCTCCCTTCCTCTCTGTGAAAAATCAATAAAAATATATATATTAAAAAAAGATTATGGGAGTCGCTGCTTCAAATGTCTAGGTGTTCTGTCCTCTACCTGACTTCCTGAGGCTACTACTGTAATTGGTAGGCCCTGCAGGTCAACCTGCATTGTACAGGGCTGATGAATTTACAAGATCCTTTAACTGACCAAGAAGCTGAAGGCCTTGTTAAAATAATAAAAAATCCAGGTAGTCTTCTGTTTCTCAACTTCATGCTTTATACAATTATTTTTGTAAGATAAAACATTCTCTCCATTTGCAATGGAGGGTTGTAAAATATACTTGGGAACCATTAAGAGCTTAATGAACGCTGCAGGTGGACGCACAGGTGGACGAAGGCCCAAGGAAGGCCTGCTCAGGCTGATGTGCCTCGGCCGCGTGGCTCCTTGCTCGGCCCCCGGCAGGGCAGGGCAGGGCATGCCTGCACCTTACATCTCACCTGTTCACCTCCGCATACGCCGTCTCAGGGGACAAAGGCTAATTGTAGGCACATGGACCAAAAACTGAGGGCAACTCACCCCGAAATGTGGGGCAGGAACAAGGTCGTGACCCCCGTGTCCCTGCTAGTCCACGCGTTTTACATTTTATTACACGTGTAGGGCAATCTCAGTGGCTTGTTACGGTGGATATAGAAAAACATAAATGAGGAGGGAGAACTGGAGAGAAAGCAAGATAAGGGAGAACATGACTGCCAACATGAAGGAGAGGTGAGACCTTCCTCACCCCCCCGGGGGGGGCAAGCAGGGCAGCTGACCCCCGAGCACGGGCGGGTGTGGCTGACCCAGGAGCTTGTGCTGCCTTGAAAGTGGGACATTTCCAGGCAAATGATGCGTGTGAGCTTTCTACCTCCCACGCTGTTATGGGGCCGAGACAACCAAGAGCTGGGATGTCTCCCTGCAGGGTGGTAGTTGCCGAACACCATCACAGCTTCCAATGGCAAGACCGCGTTCAGTGAGTCTGGAAAAACCTTCCCTGTCTTCTCACGGCTGTTCCGCAGGTCAGTGATGGCAGAACCGATGCCCCCAGAGGGCGCATCTGAGCTGTGGGCGCGATGGCGCAGGATGCAGGCTTTTCAGCAGGTGGGCGATGCCTTTGGCGAGGGCTGACAGGTGTGCGGGCTTGGGCTGGAACCCCAGCTCTGCACAAGCCAGTGGTATGGCCTCGGGGGTCACAGAACTCTCGGAGCCGGGCTTCCTTTTCAGGGGAACGGGGCTAAGCGTGGTCACAGAGCCGCGAGACAGAGCGTTTCCCGGGGGCACGCGGCTGTATCGGCAGTGGGTTCATCTGCCGCCTTCCGTTCCCTACTTGGATGCTCCCCCTGAATCCACACGGGCCCTGCAGGCACCTTACGACAAAGCGCTTAACGTTTACAACCCTGCAGGTTTCTCCTTCCAGAGCTTTCTACTCTGCCGCGGGAGCCTCACCTGTTATGCTGCACAGGAGTCTCAAGGTCGGAGCGTCTCCCCCAAAACCATTCAGCATGACGTCGCTGGCGGCTTTGGGGACAGGGATGGTCATGGTGATCGGCTTGTGGAACTTCCTCCGCCTGGGCTCCAAGGTGACGATCGGGCTGAAGGTCGCCTTGTTCCCCAGGATCTTCCTGACCAGCTCGCCGTGCATGGGCTGCGCCTTTTCCAAACAAAGCACAGAGTAAGCACCAGCGTGCGCTCCACGCCAGCACCTTTGAAAGCACTGCTTTCTGTCTCATCATCAGCACAGGACTGAGGTAGCAGGTACTCAGCCCTCCTGTAAGAGACCTACTGTGTGCTGTGCGATGTGACCATGTCTGCGTGGGCCCGCCCCCTTCCCACAGCCAGCCTCCCTCCTCCCAAGGTGCCCCGGCCACGCACTCGCACACAGCACCTCACCTGCAGGCCCACGCGGATCCGCTTGGTCAGCGCACCCTCGGGGAACACCGCCTGCACCTGCGGGACCACTGTGCTGCTCAGCACGCCGCCCTCAGGCCCGATCAGGTGGCTGTCCTGCTTGACGCGGGAAACCACAGCGAAGTACTGCGGGAAGTCACGCGTGACGATGCGGCAGATGCGCTTACGGTCCAGGTCCTCCGCGCTGTCCAGCACTGCGGATGACAATGCACACGGTTGAGGTCAGCGTCTCCTCGGGGCAGGAGCTCCCACCAGAGCAGCCCCTCCCCTCCAGCAGCGCCCCGTCCCTCTGTGGGGCCTGCAGGGTCTCAGGGTGGGTGGGTGGGTCTACAACGAACCACCCCCACATCCCCGGTTTATTCCACTTTTACCAGCTGCAGAGGAAATGGGTCCCGCAGGCCTCTCCTTTGCCAACGTCAAAGTTAGTTCAAGACCCAGTTTCTATGTTATCAGAAGAAATGTGCCCTTTATTCCCCAGGAAGTGACAGGAAGGAAGTCTGTCCTGCCAGCATGGTTTGCGGGATCACTCCAGGGGGGACGGTCTCTGAGACGCACTGTGTGTATGGAAAAGGGCCATAATGGATGATTGTGAATCCAGGGTTTGAATTCCCCTGAAACCAGGGACTGCCCAACATGTGCCCCACCGTCAGCAGGTGGGGCCAAGGCTTTTCACAAACTTAGTGCACAGGCGTAGGGCAGGACGGAAACCGGACGAGCACCGAGGAAACCTAGACCAGCAGGGTGCCTGGGATCAGGATTTTACTCTCCTGAGTAACTACAGCAGCACTGTGCCCCGCTCATCATCACAGCGCACACCGGTACCTGCTGGGCCAAAATCACAGACACTGGCGCGCACACGCACGCATTACACGCACATGTGCACACGCACGCAGCCCCGGGGCCTCAGGAAGAAGCGCCACGCACCCTCGTCCATGCCGTTGAGGATCTCGTTGAGCTCGTCCTCCGTGTGCTCGCAGCAGTGCTCCTTCCAGCTGTCCCCGTTCTCGCTGCGCAGCACCACCAGCTCCCTCTCCTTCCCTCGCAGGGCAGCGAAGTGCGGGATCTCCACGATGACGGGCCTGGCAGCAAGCAGAGCACGCGGTGTGGGTGGCAGCCAGCCACGCGCCACGCACACCCCAACTGTCTGTTGCAAAGTGACCTGGATGCCTCTCTCTGGGGACAGGGACACTGGCTAGCGGCTGGCTGCGCAGTAGCACTCCACCTCAGGGCTCCCGTCCCGGGGACACGCTGCTCCCCGGAGCCCTGGTGCTGCCCTGCGAGTGCAGCGGCACCTGGACTTCTCCTCGGAGGAACGTAAAGAAACGGACATGCATGTCTATGGCGTGCGCCGGCGTCCTAGGGCGTTCTCAACGAGGTGCGACGTGACAATGGCTGGAGAGGGGATGGCTGGTGCTGCGTGCGCTGATGTGTCTACATGAGATGTCTGAGGAGCTGGCTGCGCGGGAACTACGCAGACATGCATGGGGGTCTGCCGAGGCTCCCTCCCTGAGGGCGCGGTAGGCATGGCACACGGCGGAGCCGACAGCATGTGCGATGCGTACCGGGCTCGGCTCCGAGCATGCACGGCCCTCGCCCCCAGGGCACAGCCCCTCTCAAGCGTCCTGGCGGCTCTGGGTCTCTGGTCCAGGTTGCTTTGAGACAGACTCCACATTTCCCATCACAACACCGCAACTAGCACAGAGGACGACTAGGCAGATCTCATGCTTGGAACGAAAATGAAGGTCACAGCACTTTAAGGGGAAAAGTATAAAAACATCACTCGGAACAAAAGTCACATACCACAGGGTCAGAAATGGTCCGCTAGAGAGCTCGCACAGAGTGTAAACCATAGAGAGGGACATGGCATGGGCACAATGACAAAGAGAAATCATATTGCAGGAGGAGGAGAAGGGCCAGCAGCCATGGGTTGGTTTTAAGTCGCTCCTACCCAAGGAACTTGGTTCCAGGAGGCCCCAGCTGGAGGATGCGGCTGACCAAGCTTTCTCCCTCGTTAAGTGGGGGGGGAGCCGCTGGCAGGTGGAGTTTACTGAGCACATCCAAGCAGCAGTGAGAGAGAGAAGACAGTGAGCTTCAGGGGTGGCGTCCGCCCGCACCGCCCGCTCAGCCACCGGGAGTCTGCTTGGGCCGTCCCCTCCACTGGCCACAGGGAGGGAGGCGCCAGCGCCCAGCGTGCCCAGTGGAGGCACAAGGGGCGGCACGTGGGGCGGCCTGGCCCTGGTGGTGCTGCCAGGGCGCGAGCCGGGGAAGGAAAATGTGCTGCCCAGCTGCTGCTGGAAACGCAATGACACTCAGACTCCGCAGAGGCGGCGTTTGCACGGATGCTCCTGCTCAGATGTGGGCACTGTTCCGCAGCCCAGGCGGCCTGAGCGCGAGGGAGGGAGGGAGGGAGGGAGGGAGGGAGGGGGACCTGCCCCTGCCCAGGCTCCCGCGTCTCAGGCGTGCCTGAGGGATGTGGGAGGCGGCTTCTAGAACCGGAATTCGGGCATGCCCCCCCTCTGGCGTGAAAGCAGTTTGGAGCAACCTGTAAACAGCTTCCTCCAAGTTAAGAGGCTTTAGCCCGATTCCTAGTTCTAGCGCCAGCAGCTCCCCCAAGTGTGAGGCCACAGAGCAGGAGCTCCCGGGCCACAGGGAGCAGGTGGGCCCCACTCTGAGCACAGAGACTTGCTGTGAGGAGACTTAAACACAATTGATTTGTTTCAAAACATTTTGAAACCTGTCCCCTTCCACAACCTCAGCCTTCGGTCGGTTTTCAGCAGAAGCCACACATTTCCTGGCTTGTTGAAATACCATTCAATACGGCAGCAGCCGCTCACACACAGCAGGAAGGAGAAATGCTAATTTCTGCTCAAAATTGCTAAACTGAGGCTGGCGGCAGTGAGCCCGGACTCGCCATCTTAAGAAAACTGTGACCACACAGGCGGCCAGTGTGAGCTGAGCCGCAAGGCAGCAGCTTGGGAGCAGAGAAGGAAAGCACACACTGGCTCCTGGCCACACTCCTTCCCAAGCGCAGACGGTTCCCAGGACGGGACCTCGAGCTCATGTTTGGGAGAGGAGGGTTTTTCTCAGGACTCCGCCGCTTCAGCCTCAGAGGGAAAAGCAACACCTACCATCGGCTGAAAAAGCGGTTCTGCACTGGGAGTCTAGCAGCTGTGACCACATCCAGAGAGAAAGAGAGTCGCCTGCCTGCTGAGCTCAGGGATGCTCATACAGGAAGAGGCGTGGGGGAGGGGTGCGGTCTCAGTGCTACTGAAATGTCACGTGTCTGGCTGGCGTGGCTTAGTGGTTGAGTGTGAACCTAGGAACCAGGAGGTCACAGTTCAATCCCCAGTCAGGACACGTCTGGTTTGTGGGCTTGATCCCCAGTGTGGAGGCAGCCGATCAATGATTCTCTCTCATCACTGATGTTTCCATCTTTCTCCCCCTCCCTTTCTCTCTGAAATCAATAAAAATGGATTTTTCAAACCGTCACAGGAGCCAAGCTTTGTTCAAAGCACTGGACGTACCTTTGTGCATCCGTCGCAGTGGCACCAGGCGAGACGCCAGCGCACGGGTGACTAAGTGGGAGGCTTAGCAGAGACCCTTACCCCAGGAACTGCGCGCCAGAGGGTCCGACTTCGATCAGGCGGCTGGCCAGGCCTTCTCCCTCCACCATCGGGGGCATGGTCGCCAGGCGGTGGCGTTTCACCAGGCGGCAGGTGACCCGCGTGGGGGCCGTGCACTTCCTTGGCGGGATGATGATGCGGAGCCCGTGGTGTCTGCAGCCGCGCATGGCGCCCCCGCGGGCGTCCACCATGAAGCTGACCAGGAAGCTGAAAGGGGGGGCAGAGGTCAGATGCATCGGCAAGGTCAGAGGCAGGTGCACAGTCCTGGCCAGTTGGTTCTGTCCGCAATGCTTGGCTCTCAGACACCTGGTGCTCACATGCATGGCGGGGAGACACTGGGCCTGCGCATCACCCCCCTTTACACCAATGCCTTGATTTCTGCTGTGTTGCTTTGATGTCTGTATTGTTTTTATTGGTAACGTAAGACCATTTTTGACTCCTTTTGCTGACAGTGTGTGGACTGTAAATTTAAAAATATATCCAATTGACAGAAGTGGCATGGAATTACATGAAGACCCTGAGGGTCCCGCCACGGAACTCCCTCCTGCGTGTCCTGAAAACCCAGGGAAGTCAGGGTGGGACGGAGCAGTTGTCAAGGTAATTCCACTGGACTTTTCAAAGTTACATCGTGTCCAGCTCCTTTTAATATAAACCATGACTTATGAGGCCCCGCGTCCCCCAGGATCCACCGGGGCACAGGCAGCAGCTCCATTTGGATGGGTAGGGCCTGCCGTGGGGGTGTCGGGGCATCGTGAATGTCCCAGAACTACAGTAAACTGAACATGGAGAACCCCAGCTAGTAACTTAGCAACGTGGCGGCATCTCTATTCCTTCTGCTCTGTTCCTGCCATGCACGAGGTTCACGGGCAGCCTGGTCCACGGGGCCTGCACGGGTCCGTGTGCCGAGGAAAGGGCTGGTCTAACTGGAAGGGCTTCCCTCGGGAGGGGCAGGTGCATGCAGTGAGGACTCGCTTGGTCCAGAGGCAGAAATTAGGCACCTGACCAGCACTGCCACTGCACCTGAGAGGCTCCGACACCAACACAGCAAGAGGAGAGCAGTGTCCAGGCGAGTTAGGCTCAGCCAGCACACCGTGCCGGACCCCACCCCGCACCGAGTCCATGACTGCAACTGAACCCTGGACCGCAGTCAGTCCAAGAAACCATGGCGGAAGCACCGTGCGCCTGCTCTGATGGGCGAGTGCAGAAAGAGCTTAGCGTCCCTCACAGCAGCCCGGAGCGCGTCACACACGTGGCTAAGCGGGAGTCCTGCTGCTCTCGGCACAGAAGGGGCGGGCAGCCCAGGGCCTGTCAGCAGGCGTGTGGGGACAGCGAGGCCACAGCCGCGCCCCACGCGTGGCCAGCCCATTCCCGGAGCCAGCCAGCCCGCGGGAACAATCCGCAATGAGGACCGCATGTGCATGTTTCTGGTCTTGATCAAAATGGAGTGAGAAAAGGTCCTTACCACTCAGTACAAATTCACGTATAAATGCTCAACGAACACTGTTTCTAAAAATGAACTGTCACTGAAAAGAGTGGCAGAGCTGCTGAACACTGACGAATCTACAGGCTTCCTTTCTGCCTGTCCCTTCAGTGGGCTACATTCTGAGCCCCAAGAAAAGCTACTGCAGTTCCAACCAGCGCGGCTGTTGCCTGCGCTGTTCCTGGCATTCCCTGGTTTGCTCAGCTCTTGCCCATTGTCACCGCCGAGGGAGACGGGGCTCAGACCCCTGGGAACCCCTGCGGCCCACCTGCCTGCCCCGCAGGACCTGGCACTGCTGGCACCTGTCGGAGGCCCTCAACAGTGTCTGCTCAGGCACCTGCTGCTTGGACCTGTCCTTCGGGGATGGCCTGCGGCCTATACATCCGTGCACCTCAGACCATGCGGCGCGCCCCCTCCTGGGGACTCTCTACCCAGGGGATGAAGGGCCGGGCGGCATTCCTGGCTGGAACCGGGTCTAGTACATCAGATCCTGCTTCTGTGTCATCGGCTGCTCCCTCTTGTTCTCATTTGCTCCAGTTTCCAGCTCCATGTTCCCCTCCTGCCACGTGTCACCCTCCAACCGAGGGCCGGCCACCCTGCTGGCAACTGAGGACACAGATAGCGGAGCCGTGGTAACTGTGCCCGATGTCCCCAGGGGGTTTCACTGACTTCCCTGGTGATGGGGAAGGGGCCACCAAGGGCTGTGGTGGCAGCGGGCCAGGTCCCCAGTCCCAGCAGTGAGTGGAGGTGACAGGTAACAGCTGAATATGCGAACTAGTGGGGCAAAGAGCAAGTGTGAGACGTCTGCAGTGCGTCTAACCACCAGAGAAGATGGCAAAGGCAGCTGTTTAACTCTCTGGTCTCTGGACAATCATCCAGGCAGAACTCCTTCAAGCGACCACGCGCAGGAGTTTCAGCTTGTGGGAGAGCAGAAACCCAGCTCGAGTAACGTGATGACAGGATGAACAGCTAATAACAAAGCTGGGTGTAGACTTGTAAACGCAAAGCCGTCTTCCAATGAGAGGGAGTAAGCGAGACAGTAGTTCGGGTTCTACTAGGTGATGATGGAAAGTTTTAGATAAAAGTCAGCATGCCAATCACTTAGTCCCCTCAGTTCCTGACAGAACATCAGGTAAGCATTTTCCTTAAAAATGTCACATTATAAAAGGTGTCCCTACTTGGACCGGGAGTAGAATGAGTGGATGTTGTTGTGTGTAGAACAATTGCAACCACAGCGCAGGTTGGAAGGAGTGTGGCTGTGCGGTGACGGGCACTAGACGTGGTAAAGTCAGTGCTTCCCTCCCATCGTCAGGAGGTGACCGCTGGCAGACAGAGCGTGCAGGGCTGAGGCGCGGCCACAGGGCGAGCACAGCTGAGCACGTGCAGGGCTGGCGTGCGAGAGCCACGTCTGTGAACCAGGGGTTGCAGCTACCGACCGGGGAATGCGGACTGAGGCACGTGGCAGACACGGAGGCCTGAATGCTGGTGCTGCCACCTCCCTTCCCCTGCGTCCGCATGATGCTATACATCCTGAGTGTCTTTAAATTTACACAACACACCACCTAAGAGACAAATGAAGGAGCTGACATTTCCTGAAACCCACAGTGAACCCGAAACTTGGCTGAAGCGGTTTCATATGACAATGGAGTCTCTACTGGTGCATGAAGGCCCGTTAAATGGAATGTGGAACACTAACTGTCACAGGGCAGGCACCCCGCCTCCATGTCCCTCAGGGGCCACTGATCGGTCTGGGCCAGGATGTACTGCTGGGACCCCAGGCGAGTCACTTCCTGTCTTTAGGTTTCAGTTTCCTTGCCCATAAAATGGGATTTTCACCAAACAGGCCACAGGGGCCCTCAGTGTCCCCTGTGTGTGCCGGTCACTGTGAGCAGGTAGGATGCCCCTGAAAGGCCCTCTTTCAGATGCTCCGGAAGATTCCTACTTGGAGGATAAACGGCTATCCCTCTGGGAAGTAGGCATCATGCTTGCTCCGTGCTTAACCCAGTAAACGAGCAGTTTTGCAGAAAATGTGCACGCACTGCACTGAGCATTGATTTTAAGACTCTACAGACAAAAAAAATCACATGACATACTCGGCTTAAACTGCATATCTTACTTTAGATGGAATTCGGCAATCATGCAAATTAGAAATTCGTATTGAGATGTTTTCTAAATTGTGAGGTAAGTGTTAACACAATTTAAAAGGGAGGAAAGCAAAAGCAACCCACCATGATTATGCAGCTGACTTGCCTGCAAAGAGGCAACTTGATTAGCTACACAGACACATGCTTCCAAGACAGAAACCAGGGCTCTGCCTGCTGAGGAGCACACCTCCACCCCAGTCACCAAGGCTTCGGTTCCCTTTCAATGCACCCAGGACCGCGAAGGCGGGGCGGGGAGGGAGGTGCAGCATTCGGTTAGTGACGGGGTGCAAAGAGGAAGAAAACGTCATCAGGGTGCTTCAGTGAGGCGCGCACACCCAGCAGGAGGCCCGGCAGTTCGACCCGATTCTGGCGAGAACGTGAGACGTGGCGACATGGCGAGCTCTCTCCCCTGCTCCCTCAAGCCCTCCTGCGCCGACTCCCACAGACTGAACGTGCTGGAAAGTGCCTCTGAAGAAAGTGGCTCAGATTTATCAAAATCCCCGTCATTAATCACTCACGTTCGTGTGTAGAACCATCATGCTTAGTGTTTCAGAGAAACTAAAGGGATGGCCACACCATTGTCAAAATGGGGCCTATGAAGCCGTCTTCTCTGCGCACGGTCTGCATGTGACAACGGCCGTCACAAGAGGGCCCTGAGGGGCGGTCTGATCAGAGCCCTCAGAAACGAGCGTGCTGGACTAACACGGGATGGGCTGCTGGGGACACCGACGCGGCTCACTCGGCAGCAGGACCCCAAGCTCTCAGAAGCTGCCCCTAAAGGAGCCTTCGGGCCACCTGGGAAACGTTTTTAAAGCCTCTTCCGCGTGGCGCTGCAATCATCACCTTCACTATGACTTTAAAGCCGGCCAGCCGATGTTGTAATTTCTAGGAGTAACTTCTCAGCTTCACGCAGCCCTTTTTCTCACAAAAGGAGCTAAGAGGGGAGAGCGTGGACCCTGGCACCATCCCAGCCGCTTTCTAATCAAGTAACTGATGCCACGTTCCCTTCACTGCAGAGCAAGGGGCACTCAGCCAGGGCGCGGCCTGGAGACACGGCCGCCCCTGTCCCTGGGAGGTGTGCGCACTGAAGCACCCTGGGGTGCAGGGGGGAAGGGGAGCGGGCAGGAGGGGCGATGCACAGTCACCTGCTGTTGTCACGGTCGAGACATGGAGAGGTGCGGCTGCAACAGAACAGACACTTTAGCACAGAGAAGGAGTGGGCGAACTTCAAGGGGGACTCAGAGGCGACTTCTGACGGTCACACCCCAGTCTCCATCCGGGGATGGAAGCAGCCAGGAGGCATCGCCCTGCCCACACGCTGAGGGGCCGGGTGGGCTCCGCGGCTCCCCATCAGGGCCCTGGGGCTCGGGGAACCCTGGGGGCCCCTGCAGCCCCGCTCCCTGCTTAGCACTGGCCATGGGCCCTGCGCAAGGCCAAGTGTCCAGGACACCACACACCATCAAAGGCATTCCAGTGAGAGGGCAGAGGCTGGGATGGTGGCCACAATTTCACTTGCAACGCTTTTCGCTCACATTTCAATGCTTCCTAAGTCATGGCCACGCCCCTTCGGCCACTGCGGAAGACGTGAGCAGAAAAGGCACCATTTAAAGTCTGGCTTCCATGTCATAAACGAGGAGGCGGAGAAGGTACATGAATTACCTACCGGCAGGAAATGGAAGCTACGCAAGTCTGAGCACTCATTCAAGGCTGCTGGCTTGCTGGGGGCCCTGCTCGGCCTGCCAGCCTACTTGGGAGGGGGGTGCTGATTGGGGTGCCACCCTGCTCTAGGCTGCTGGCCTGCTGCTTGGGGTGCCCCCTGCTTGGGGCTTACCCTGCTCAGGGCTTACCTTGCTGGCTGCTGGGGCTGGGGCTGCCCCACACCCCAGGCATTTTCTCTGCCTCTGGCTGACTCATGTCTGACATACAAAAGGACACATTTATGGGACCAGAAAGTCAAACTTAACAAAATAGTTGCTTAACTACTTAGAAATTGTTTTCTTCATCCAAAAGAACTGACCTTAATGAACCTTAAAAAAGCTAGGGTATTTGAAATATGCGAGCCAGCCAACTGCCTGCTCTGCACACTTCAGTATCAAGGCTGCCAAAGACCAGCAGTGCTGCCTCCTGGGTTTAACTACCCACTGCCCTGAGCTCACGCCCTTATGTGCTTTTTAATGGACTTTATTCCTGGCCATAGTTTTAGGTTCACGGCAAAACGGTCTTCAACATGTTTTTACGAAAAAGACCAATTTTTAAATGGACTTCTAGTTGCTGTAATATCTTGCAGGACAGCGTGATGAACTGAGACCTAGCCCTCGGAGCTGTACTGAAATGGGCCGCACGCTGGCCGTCACTAGCACGGAGCCTCCCTGAGCGCCTGTGAAAGGCGGAGAGCCGTGAGTTCAGGCTCGCGCCCAGGATCCTGCCATGTGACACCCCTGGGTGCTAGCAACCCCTGCCGGCCAGGTCCCGAGTCAGTAACAAACTCTCTGAGGGGCAGCAACAGAGATCTCCCTGCAGCCTTTCCTTTGCCGGCGACTGGCCGTGTGCTGGGCAGTCAGATGGTCTCAGCCGCCGACACCTGCTCTTGGGTGGCCGTGGCCATGAGCCACTAGAGACGGGCAGAGGCGGAAGGCGATGCCAACACGGCCCACGGGTGCAGCTGTGTCTTCCATGAACCTACAGCCCTTTTGGGCTCCACAGGAACCACATACACCGCGAGCCGCAGGGCACAGAAAAGCTCCCTTAATTACTTCCTCTGTCAAAAACATTTCTTTTCTAACTTTTTGGGCAGATTTGAAGTGGCTTAACAATTCACCCAAGAATCTCAGTTCCTTGAAAAATACATGTAAAAAAGACAACTCAGGAACTCGGTGTGGACTGAATAAAACCGTAACCATCACCCTGGCCAGTCTGGCTCAGTGGCTAGAGGGCTGGCCCTCAGACTACAGGGCTCTGGGTTCAGGTCTGGTCCAGAGCACGTACCTGGTTTGCAGGCTCGATCCCCGGCCCTGTTCGGGGTGTGAGCAGGAGACAATCAATCAATGTGCCTCTCTCACATCCATGTTTCTCTGTCTCTGTCTCTCCCCCTCCCTTCCACTCTCTCTAAAAAATCTATGGAAATCAATGAAAAAATATCCTTGGGTGACGATTAACAGTGATAAAAAAACAACAACACCCCGCCAAAAAAACCCCAAAGCAGAACTGTAAGAAACCACCGTTACATGACATGGTATGAATGCTATTCGTACACATTAACACGGTGACAGCGTTTCTACACCAGGCGCGGCAGCATCGAGCCTTCAGTGGGAACCCATGGGTCCAAGTCCTGTGCTGTGTGCTTGTGCAAATGTCACAGCACAGGCCTTACTAGATGCCCGGTCACCTGGCAACAGTAACAGCGAGGCCCGCCTCACACCAGGACCAGGACTGCGCGGGCAGTCCGTTAGATGACTTGGAATACATTTTGCTGAGCTGGTTTGGGATTTGTGAGTGATCTGGATGGTGTATGGGGATGGCGTAAATACTGACGAGAACCTATTGAGTCCTTATTCTTTCTAGACAAAATCCTAATTATACAAGAACTACGTAGCCTCTCAAGTCCCTGTGGGATCCATAACACACGTGCATCCCAGGGAAGTGAAGGGAAACCCTGACTGTCTACCTGACGTGCCCAGGTCAGGTACGGAGTGTGAGGCGGGGGTCGGGGTCTGGTGGGGTGCCTCCGAAGGGAGCATTGCCTTTCTCCTTCCACAGGCTGTCTTCCAACTTCACATCACTCACAGGTGTGCTTCTCCAAGGCAGCCTATCCCACCGACCCACGCTCCCGAGTGCCTGGCACACGGCGCAGCACTTGGCAGAATTCAGCAACGAGCTAGGAATTTGTGCAGGTTAATTATCTAGGTCTGCATCACACCCAGACTCTGTTAGGTCGAGATGGTCCTTTCTCAGTTGGTGTAAAACACAACTGGGTACTGGCACTTGTAGAGATCACTCCACAGAGGCGCCGCTGCGACTGGCAGGGCCTGGAAGTCAGCAGGTTAAGGCTCCCGGGTGAGTCTAACCCTGGCCAGCGTTCAGAATATATTATGGTCAGCAATCACTTTTCCAGTTCACAGAAGAACTGGTTTATTAGAGACCAAGATTAAAGACCTCATCTTACTAAGTGACTAATTAATCTTTAACCACTGAGGCTCTAGGTTTTGATTCTTTTGTAAATTCAGCCATTAATAAATTACACTGGGCCTGGCCGGTGTGGCTCAGTGGTTGAGTGATGACCTATGAACCAGGAGGTCATGTGTCAATTCCTGGTCAGAGCACATGCCTGGGTTTCGGGCTTGGTTCCAGCAGGTGGCGTCAATGATTCTCTCTCCTGATTGATGTTTCTCTCTCTCTCCCCCTCTCCCTTCCTTTCTGAAATCAATGAACATGTATTTTAAGAAGGTAGTAAATTACATTGTGCTTAAATAACCCTTCACTCCCTGGGCTGGGTCGGCCTGGGCTGTGCTGGTTCTGGGGTCCAGCCTACTCCCTTCACACTCCTGGGCCGCCTTCCTTTCTTCTTCTCATCACTGTCCAGAAAGTTGGGAGCAGAATGCAATGTTATGCTTTTTGCATAATTAATAGGTCAGATGTTAATGATCTCATTTTATACTTAGAATACGTCAGTAAATTGGGATGAGGTTTAATTTGGTTTTTATACCCTGGCATTATTCTTGCATTAGGAACCTGCTTATGTTTTTTAACAAGGAAACGGGTACTTTGATTGTTTTCTCTGTGTATGTACCTGGCTTTATAGTCTACCAATCTTTAGGAGGAGCTTAGACTATGAGGTAGGTGCAAACTAGTAACTACGGTGCCTCCGAATGCTTTCCTGGGAAGACACTATTGTAGAATAATGGCAACAAGGAAGGTCCACCATTCAAATCATGCTGGGCATTACGGATAAGGAGTTTGGAACCATTTAAGCCAAAATCTTTTATTTAGTTAGATAACATATGGGTAGGGCTTTAAAAAGTGGTTAAGTGAGCAAATATTTTAAAAGCTTACATATAATTATGAAATTATTAGATGAATATAAGTAATAGAATGAAAGGGAAAATCCAACTGCAAAGTGTTACCATTTACAACCCTTCCAGAACTTAGGGTCCACGTAACTGAATTCTTAAGCCTTCAGGACATCCTTCACTATGTCACGGTTATTAACTCAAAGCCCTACGTGTTTAGTGAGCTGATGGGAAAGGCGGCATTTCTCAGTGGCTGCTGTGCCCTCCAGTCCCTACTGCCAACTGCACGGGACTCCGCTCCCACCTGTGTGACTCCATTTGTGGGGAGAGGCATCTGTTACCGGTCAGTTCACCTTAGTAAATCAAACTGTCCAGCACGCAAACACTCCTGCCTCTCCTTTCAACACGTCTTAAAGCACCAGCAGCTGCTGGTTAGTGAGCAAGCTGTTTGACGCAATGCTACCAGTTACTTTAAAACGTCAGCTTTTCTATGTGGAATTCAACCCTTTCTGCTGGTTTGCCCACGCAGATGGGGGGGCCCACGGTGGACAAAGCTGTGTTATTTACACGTTTAAATGAAGGTCATGTCCCTTGTACAGCTGGCCTCCAGCTACAGCCACCGGACAAAGCTGCTGCTGTCCACTCGTCCCTTCCCTGATCTGGACACATGACACCACAACTCACCCTGAGTGGATGGGGCTGGAAGAAAGGGCCACATTGTCCAGGTGCTCGGGGCCCCAGCTGAGGCGGTACGCGTTCCTCTCCGCCTCCTTGGCGAGCGCCGACACCTGGACGCAAAGGACACGGCTCAGGGACACGGCTCTCTCCCTTCCCTCCAATGACAAGGTACCCGCTTCAGAAAGGGGCACCTCAGCCAGTGGCACTGCCTGGAAAAGCCCCTTTAAAGTGTGAGGCCGAGGCGCTCAGTGTTGGGTAACACATTCCCGCTTACATTGTGTTCTTGATGTCGGATCACTGTCGTCTTTGAAGAGGGTGGGTGTCCGTGTACGCAGCCAGCCCAGCCCTAACTGTATCGTCCTGCCCAATGCCAATATTCCCTAATAAACTACACCTTTCCTCTAACCACCTGACACGGAGAGACGCAGGAGGACGCACGTCCCCACCCCGCCCTCTGAGACCTGGAGGAGTCGGTCTTCATTATCAATCTCCACAGAGGAGCTCAATAGCTGGAGAAACAAGAAGTACATTCATTGTTTTAGAAAAACTCCGCTATTGAGTAATCTAAGGAACATTTTCCATGTTTTAGGAAAAAACCCTCAACTCTCTTATCCTGGCCCATTAACTAGCTCAGTTGATTCTTTTTTTTTTTTTTTTTTTTTTTTTAGATGAAAAGGCCGTCTCTGGACATTTCCAGCAGCCGGTGATGCTCCCAGCCCTGCGAAGGGAACAGGTGCACCCACAGTCACATACCTGGTGGCTGGGGATCACAACGGTGTCGTCGATCATGGCGCTGTCCCTCAGGTAGGAGGCGTGGCTCAGGGTGTGCGACCTGTCGGAACTGAAGGACCGGAGGCTGGCAGGTGAGCAGAGGCCGGGGTCACGCGCCCACAGCGGGGCAGGGCGGGGAGGAGGGCATGGCGAGCCGAGCAGGAGAGCGAAGAGAGCGTGCAGTTAGCTGCCGGGACCTTCCTGGGGACAGGCCGTCCGCGGTGCAGGGAGGACGCGGGCTCTGTGCCACCCGGACCTGTCACCCCGCAGGAACACACCCTCTGCCCAGCTCTGCCACCCAATGGCAGGGGCCCCAAGGGACCAGGAGTTAGAATCTGACACTCCTATCTGACTCCTGTTCTCTCCAGAAAGGTTTGAGGCAGCAATTGGCGCTCACTAGCCGCTGGTACACAAATTCACGCAGGAAATAACTCCAGGGCGGATCTCTAGCATCTGAGCCAAATGTCCATCTCCCTGCAACTAGGCAGTGTTAGGGGACAGCCAGCCCGAGGCGACAACAGGGGGACAGGCAGGTTTCCGTGTGCCCTCACCCGTCCTGTGGGGCGGTGACCCCCCGGGAGGCAGGGTCGGGGACAGCCGCATGCAGACTTCCTGAGGAAGCAGCCCCTGGCTGTGTCCCGCACGGCCACGCGGAGGCCAGCACTGCCCTGGCACGTCCTGTGCTGAGCGCCACGTCGCGGGCGGGTGGCTGTGCGATGACACAGGCACACAGAAAGCGTTTCTAAGCACTGACCAGACCCAGACACGTCAGCCAGCACAAAGCCACTGCCGAGGGGAGGCCGGGGGAGGCTGGTTCACACGGGCTCCGGCCTGGACAGCCAGGGCTTCCCTTTCTGCGGGTTCTGAGCGTCAGAGCTCTGAGCGATACGCCCCGATGTGAGGAGTGAAAGCGGACTCTCCACAGATGGCGTTACACTCCTTCCCAGCCCACATGCACACTCAGCTGACCAACGGGAGGCAGCTCCAGTGAGTGATGTGTTTGTGTTAGCCCAGGTTTAAAGATCTACATTCAAACTACCAGCCCACAGGCCTCAGGGGGCTGAGCCATGGTCCCGCGTCTACAGACGCCACAGCGTGCACCCTCCAGCCGGCAGGGGTGGCCGGGAGGGTGTGGAATTGTGAACTAAATGTCAAGCTGGCTCATCAGCAGCAGCAACTGTTCTCATTTTGTAGCTACACCTAATTTTGTAAGCCACACACCGACCTTTACGAGGTGTCAGCTGAGCCAGCCTGTTGTCTCTGAGAAATGGCTGCTGCGCGGTAGTGTGTGCAGGCGGGGCCTTCTCCCCGCCCCACTCCCGGCTTGTGCCCGAGCATTACAGGTGCGACGAGCCACGAGTCAAGGAGAGGACTGCCTGGCCCGAGCGCTTACACCTACACGGACTGCGTGTTTCTGATACGATGGAATCTAGGCCTAGTGTGGGAGGTCCCTCTCTTATGCTTCCCAGGCTCCTGGGGAAGACAGAGGGTCTGGACAGCCCAGGGCAGCAGCGCACCATGGGGCCACTTAGTCCTGGGGGCAGGGCAGTCCCACTTAGAGGTGTGTCTTGGGTTTCAACAGTGCATGTTCCATAATGGGGTGCAGGACACTGTGAGTGACTTCGGCCTGGCCTTGAATTAGGGGGTGGGGTTAAATTTCTGGGGGTGGGGGTGGGTGGCGGAGGGAGGGTCTTTCATTTCAGCCAATCCTCCTGCTTTGAATCACAGACACTTAAACTTTGCATTCGACTCTCCTTGTTCTGGTGACAAGTGGGCCAAGGGAGAGACAACACAGTGGGCGGCCTCCTGAAGGCCAGGGCCGTCCCTGGGCTCCACCACCCCTGGGCTCCACCACCCCTGGGCTCCACGGGGCTCTGACTGCCCACCCATCATCTCTCTCCATGGCTTTGGACTGCGAAGACCCAGACAAAGACTTGCATAGTGAAAGGCACTGGATTTACGCAGTGCAGGGTGGGGCCCCAGGTACCGGGCGGAATCTGCTCCTCACAGTGGGCACACACGCACACCAGGTAGGACTGGCCCTGACATGCAGCCCTGGGACAGTGGCAATAGGGCAGCGGGGACAGGAGCATGGGACCTGCTCGATCGAACATGGGACCTCCATCGATCAGATCTGGTGACGCGGCTGCCGCCATAGTCCAGCGTGGACAGAGGCAGCCAGGACTGGATTCTACTCCTAGGGACACACCACCCCTGGCTGTCTGTCTGTGCACCTTAGGGTGAGGGATTAAGGGGTTCATTTGGCCCTTAGGATGTGAAGCCACATTCTGCAGTCACCGTGCCCCCCTGCCTAACCCAGGGTCAATCTCCCCACTGGTGAGCACCTCAAGGAGCAGAAGGAGAGGTGGGGTTATTTTTTGTCTTTTCTGAAGCCCCAGCAGGAAAGGGAGAGAGAGAAGGAAGAGATGAGGTAACACCACCACAAAGAGATTAGGGTGCACACACACACACACACGGGGGGCAGGGGGAAGAGGGGGAGAGTGGGATATGGAGACAGAGGAGGAACAGCTGGAAGGAGAATGAATCCACTGGAACCATCTGTCTGCACGTGTCTACCTGTGGAATTTTATTCGGGCTCACTCTGCATCCTACAGAGCTAGTTAGTTATTGAGGCAATGGTTTCTAATTGCTCTTCTGCTCTATTTTGTTAGAGACGATTGAAGTGAAATAATGCTAAGTGTTCCAATAGCAGAGAATTTTTCTCTCTGAAGGAAAAATGGCCAGCACAGGAGTCTAGAATAACTCACATCTTTGGCCCAGAAACTCTTCATTTGCTCTGAAACATTACAAACAAGTTAAAAATGTTTTGAATAGAGTGGCCATTTTTTCGCATCAAGTCAGAGGCCGCACTCTTCCGTGGATGAGTCTCCAAGACCGTGGTGTGGAGCCCCAGGAGCGGACACTCCCGCCTGCGGGTCAGCTGCGGTGTGCGGAAGGCTTGCTGTGCTCTAAGTGCAGACTCCCCCTGGCACGCTGCTTTACAGACACACGTGAGGCTCTAGCCACGTCCACTCCCTCCGAGGAGGGTGGTGATGCCCAATACTTCTTAGACATCCAGTTCATGGTGTCCTCAAGCCCCACGGAAGCAGCAAACACCGAGGAGTGTGCACGGGATTGCTCTCGCTCAGGGAGAAGCTTCCGTGGCGCACGGCTGGGGAGTGCTTTACATGCATCTGGGTAGCTTCTCAGTGTGAAGCACTAATAACATAAAATGGAAGCAAAACCCAGTCAGCGACTGCGCTCTCGTCGCCGCACGTCAAAACTGTGGATCTATTTCTAGTCTTCTGTGCCCACAGACACTTCAGGCACCAGGACTTTCCTATCGTCTCCCTGCACACGGGCTAACGGGGTTCCCAACCACAGGGGGCGCTGTGACAGGTGAATTCATGCCGGGCTTGTTCTAGTTTTCATTCTATTAACATAGGTACCTTGCAGCCCAAGTAACTACTCAACTTAATACATAAAAAGCCCAATTTGAGAACACATCCATGACTCCAGAATGCAAGCGCCCCTGTGAACACAGCACGCACACGCACATGGAGCAGGCAGCAGGGAAGGCTGGGCGGGAGGGTTATGCTGCCAGCACGGGCACCTACCTGGGCACGGCACTACTGGAGGCGCACCGAACAGAGAAACAGCGAGAAGGGAAAATGGTTACCGACAAAGGTAACATATTGAACCGTCTAAGCAAAACCAAGACACACAGACACCGTGAAGGGAGCCGCTGCCTGCAGTTCCACCCGAGACGGCAGGGGGCGGCCTCCTGTCCTGGAAAAGCAACTGGTGCTGAGACCAGACCGCCAGTCTCCCGCCTCCTGACCTGCTGACAGGGCCAGTTTCAGCAGGATCGGCCAGCCCCGGAGCCCTGCGTTACAGAAAGCATCGCAACCCGGGTCCTTCCAGAGGGCACTTATTTCTAATAGGAAAGACCACGCTGAAAAGGAAGGCCTCCTGCTGACAGCGACACGACTAGCCATGGACTATCAGGAACGTGCTCACGGCCATAAACAACTCCCTGTATGAAAACCTGAAGTCTTCAAGGAATCTCAGAGCGTGATGTCCGCACCTACCAGCGTGTCAGAGTTCACACGGAGCACGCCCCTCACCAGTCCCCCGAGGGCCCCTCCGGCAGCCTGACCCTGGGACACCCTCTGTCTCAGCCACGGAAGCCCAGGACCGAGTCTCATCTTCCTCTGCTCACCCCCACCCTGAGGCCCTCCACCAGGCTGGCCAGTCTCAAACCCCCTCAAACTCTCATGACTGTGATCACTGAGCTCAGAGTCCAAGTCTTGACACCCCTCAAACCGGCAGCAGCTGCTCGCCGAGTCCTTGGACACCACCCCTGTAGGATGGTCCCCTATCCCATGCCAGAGGGGCCCCGGCATGCAGACGTCACCTCCTCCCTCACTGCACACTCAGCACCCACTGAGGAAGACCTCAAAGCTCTCCCCACCCTCTCTCCCCGCCAGCAGGGGCCCCCTGGCCTCTCCCACCGCTGGGCTAGGAATTCAGCAGGTCACAGGCACCGAGCTGTCTTAGAAAATGGAGGGGGGAGGGGAGCACTGGTGCTCAAGGGAAAAGCCCAAAAGAACTCTGTGTTTATCCACTTAGAAACGCCTCCCTTCAGGGCATCGACCCCCGGACCCCAATCTGCCAGACACGGCATAGAAACGCAAGACAAGTGCGAGCTGAGACGCCTGAGGAGCAAGAGACATCAAGTGCCCAGGTCGCCCACACGCACACTCCTCACAGCCCTGCTTCTCACGGAGCCGTGTTCTCACTCAGAACTCAACAGCCGCGGAGGTGGGGTGCCAGCACCCGAAGCGCAGCGCAGCCTCGTCCTGCAGGACGCCTCTCAACCCCCACATCTGCCTACAAGGCGGCTCCTGCAGACCCGGCTGCGAGCGCCGTGTCCAGGCCCTGGCGGGTTGTCCTCCCTCCAGACAAGCTTCCGCTCAGGCCCACGGGCAGCGCTGTCCTTTGTGCTGGACCTGAGGGAAGTGGCCGGTGACTGGAAACCTCTACTTACAGGGGACGTCTCTGCTCCTTCCTAGCTGCTTGTCACTAATTGATCTCTCCAGGCCTGTCTCCCTTCTTGACGTGGTGAGGAAGCAGAGAACCCGCTAATGCCAAGAGGGGGTTTCCTCTGAGTGTCAGCACCGAGCCTGCTTGCTTGTGAGCGGCAGTGCCCTGCTCCCACTGGCAGTGCCCGGGGCAAGCCTGCCGTACCTGTCGGAGCGCCCGCCCTCCAGGCTGTAGCGCAGGTAAGTCAGCCCATCCAGGAACTGGCTGCTGGGCAGCGAGTCGTCCCCCAGCTCCTTCAGGTCCTCAGGCCGCAGGTACTCCCCGCCGTCGCCCGTCATCGTGTCGTCTCCTGGAAGCGTGCAGGGAAGAGTTACTTGCTGAGTGAGGACAGCACAGTGTCCCTGAGACCCTGCACGGCAGAGGCACGCAGAGCACACGTGCCGAAGAGCGTGAAAACGCAGAAACAGTGTCCAACCCACATCCCTACTCCTCACCGAGGAGAAACCATCACCGGGTTGTAATTCTTTGTTCAGTGTGTTTCCTCAGTCCCGTTGTGGCAGCTAATTGACAGCCAACGCTAAGTCAACAAGATGCAACAGCAACGCGCCCCCCTTACCCCCACACACCAACATGGGCACAGCACATGCACTGCTGCTGCTTGACCTGAAGGAGCGACAAGGCCACTGGGGGCCTCAGGGAGGGGCTTTGTAAGGTGGTCAGGTGAGCACTGAGATGCCATCCGAGCTGAGGAAGCACTGAGCATGTCCTTACAGGACAGGCAGACACGGGACAGGAGGCCCCGTGAGCCGCAGGCTCAGGGTGAGGGCTCAGGGTCGCCGCAGCCACTGAGGCGGAGACACAGGCCAGGTCCCCCCGGAGCCGTGGAGCGCAGGCCCCAGAGCAGGGGCGGGTAACCATGAGCCACCGAGCTGGTGCGAGGCTGTCGTGATCCCTTAGGAGGTTCCAGCGAAGCTGGTCTGGTGCAGCTGTGGTGGCAGGCGTGGTGGGGGTCCGGTGACAAGCAGTGCGTGAGGGTCAGGGGCTTAGAATGCGTGAGTGACAGAGGTCCTCGGAGGGTGCTGTGTGCAACAACTGGGCAAGAGTACACGCTCGTGCTGGGGAGCGGGGCGGCCAAGGAAGGCGGCCGGGGTCTGAGCGCAGTGACAGGTCGAGCGGCTCAGACCTTCATGGCAGGCCCGCAGCCGCATCTGCCCCACTGTCCCCTTGTTGTTAACGTGTAAATCGTGACTAGCAGTGCTTCTGTGAGTCAAGTAAATTGGGGTCCCTTTCACTTAATTCTGGGAGTAAAAGACTGCAGGATCCATTCTAAGAATGAGCTTCCCTACACACAGGCGCTGTCTGCTTTGGAATGAAGCCCAAGTGATCTTCAGAAAAACATGTGTGAGCTCGTTAACATGTGGGAAGACGCAGTCTGCCCTACTGCTGAAGGGGGGGTGGGCAGGGAACACGTGGTGCTTTGCGGTCCCTTCACAAGCGGCCTGGAAGGCATCTAGATCCAGTCCTCGCTGCCTGAGGGAGGGTCCCATTACCACTCGCCTCGCAGATCCACATCAGAACGTATCTTCACCCAACAATTTAACCTACGTTCACTCCAAGCAAACTGACTTAGTTGTTGCGAGCTCAATGCCAATTTATCAAACACTTACTGTTTCTCTAAATTTGTATTCTAAGAAGGAATGTTAGTTTGGAGAAAATACTCATACAGTGGTCACTAATAACTTACCTATGCTAAGTCTCGATGATAATTGCAAAATCGTTAATAGCAGAAGCAAGTCATGGCTTTAACCTTCCAAGTTAGTAAAAACCACACTCAAGTGC